>JAQQSW010017960.1:0-11348 GCA_028646575.1 Pseudocheirus occidentalis | reverse complement strand
TTTTTTAGCTCTGTGGAACTCTGCTTCCTGGAGGGGGAGAGCTCTGTCCCAAATCGCTGGGGCCCTCTCAGCTGCCAGAGCTCTTAGTGGGATGCTGCAGCTCCCACCCCCCCAGCTTTGGCTCACCAAAAGCATACCCCAGGACCACCACTCAAGACCACGATCCAGATCCAGGCCACTCAATGCAAGAGCCCTTGGTCTCAATGGATCGCGTCAGCCCCCCTGCTATCTGCAGGTCGAGGGCTCTGAAGCAGCCCAGTGGAAGCCGCTGCGGCTCTCAGCCATTCCTGCTGTTACAGCCGCCTCCCACTGCCTCCTTGCCCTGGGAGCAGTTTGGTGGGAACCTGCTCTTCTCCTCCCCAATTAGCAAAATCCACTGACCTTTCTCTTAGCCTTTTGTTCTTATGGCCTGATAGATGTGGTAATTGTGCCTCCAGTGCAGCCAATCTGCTCTCCTATAGCCCCGGTTCCCCGCCCAATGCCCCAGGGCCTCAGCCAGCCTTGTTTTGGCTGTGACTCCCAGACTGCTGCGCTGCCTGTAGCAACAGATGTGCTTTCTGTCTTTTGGAGGGTTTTGGAGCCTGAAAATCTGTTTTAGAGTCCCATTTTATGAGTTTTTTTAGCGTGTTTGTGGGGGAGCTGTGGTGCTTTGCTGCTTCTACGCCACCATATTGGCTCCGCCCCCAGGATAATTGTTACAATGGAAGGGAAGAACAGGAAGGCAAAAAGGAAACAGTCAACCTTACTCTCATTGAGTTTGGCTTAGGGAAGGAATGGCATAAACTCTATCCTGGATATCTTGCCACACAGGAGAGTAGGGGGATTGGGATGAGAGGCAGCATGACAGAGGGGAAGGCAGGGTGGGGGGGGGAGGGTTGTTGGAAGCACACACTTCTGTTAAGGAACAGGGACAGGGTAGAGAATAGAATAAGGCGGGGAATGGGAAGGAGGTACATATAATCTGTATCTCACAATATGTCTACTGTGGAGATGTTCTGTGTAATTACACATGTACAGCCTGTATTGAATTGCTTGTCTTTCCAGTGGAGGTGGATGACAGGGAGGAAGGGAAAGAATCTAGAATTTAATTGTATAGAACAATGTGATTATAGACTGGAAGAACAGGAGCCATTTGAGGGGGGGGGAATCTGTGTGAGAGTGCCGTGGAATGGCTTGGCAGACACTTCCAGTGTGAGAGCACCACAGAATGCCCTAGCAGAGACTTGCTCTATGTGACAGCGCCTTAGGATAGCTTAGCAGAGACTTGCTCTGTAAGAGTCTAGCCCATATCTTTCAATAAACTTTAGTTTTTCTTTGGCTAAGAAGACTTGAGTGGAATTCTTTCAGCAGGACCCGGCGTGTTCGTATTTTGGAGTCTCAGGCAACCCTAACCCTCTTTGGGCACCCTCTTCATTTTTATGGTTCTATAATCACAAGTTAAAATGTATATATATATATATATATATATATATATATATATATATATATATAATATTGTTATCATTATTATTATTATTATTATTATTAACTACATGCAACTAGGAAATCAGATACATAGGGACTGGGGTAGGGAGACCCATCCTGCCCTACCAGAAAATCAGAAAATCAGAGGGATGATGGGGGAGGATATAGGATAAAGCAGATTGGGGAAGGGGCTATACAGTGGAATCACTGTTTTGGGGTGGTGGGTAGGGGGAAGATGGGGAGAAAATTGGTAACTCAAAATCTCATGGAAATGAGTGATGCAAACAAAAAAATAAATTTATTTATTTATATTAAAAATTTAAAAAAGAACAAATTTCTGTTCACAGAATTTTGAGTCTTAAAAATTAGAAGTTGTTGTTGAACACCAGAATACTTTGATGGATTAATGATCTCCTATTATATTGGAAGCTCTCACAGACAAGACAGTGTCTTTTTGTATGCCTAGTACTTATTATAGTGCCTAAGTGCCTCGTGCAACTCCTCAAATTATTGTAGATCCTAACACAAACTCACCGTAGAATTTGAGCTACTTTTTGTCCCATCTTTTTCCCTCCATGAATAGTCAACAAAGTTTCTACTTAAGCAGTGGAAGCTTATTTATGAGTATTTTTAAATCTTACATGCTTAATAATGAAACCTGATGTTTTCCATCTGTCAAACTGCCCCTAGTCTTTTTACAAGCATATTCTGATCATCTGATTATGCTCACAAAATAACTATGTACAGTCTCTTTCCTATAGGTATAGGAAAATTTACCTGTTCACAAATAAGTAGACATATCTTTGAATATTTAGAATTTTTTCCCCTTGCCTGGAGATACTCTAAAATTTTCACTGAATTAAACATTTCACTGTTAGAGAGAAATGGTTACACAAGGTAACATTTTCCCCAATTTCACTGTTTCTGATGTTAAATTATATTTTGTGGTGACTTAATGATTTGCTTATTGCTTTTTTAAACTACTGGTGTTTAAATAATTGATAGATTTATTATTTTGCATTTTATTGTACTTTATTTAAATGCATTTGTCCCCTTAAATTTACCTATGCAATGCATTGGGAAGGCAAGCAACATGATATTATTTATACATGTGAAATTATGCAAAAAGTTTCCATGTTGGCCACATCACAAAAAAAATAAATAAAGTGAGTAAATTATACTTCAGTTTCTACTGAGAATTCATCAATTCTCTGTCTGAAGATGGGTAGTATTTTTCACCATGAGTCACTTGAAATTGTTTATCTCATTTTAATGATCAGATAAGCCAACTCCTTCACCACTGATCTTTATTACAAAATTGTTTTTACTATATACAAGGATCTGGTACTTCTCACTTCACTTTGTGTCAGTTTATATATGTCTTGCCATGTTGTTCTTGTTTTTATGAAGCTCCCATCCCCTCTCATTTCTTCTAGAACAATAGCACATCAAAACAATCACATATGGCCACTTTTTCAGCTCTTCCTCAATTAATGAATATCGACTCACTTTCCAATTCTTTGCCACCACAAAAACACTTCCCTATACTTTTGTAGAAATAGGTCCCTTTCCTTTTTAAAAAAATTACTTTGGGGTATACACCTTGTAGTAGTATCATTGGGTCAAAACATATGCATAATTTGATAACCCTTTGAGGATAGTTCCAAATTGTTCTCCAGAATTGTTGAATGAGTTCAGAGATCTACAGTTTATTAGTGTAAATTAGTGTACCTAATTTCCTCACATCCCCTCTGGCACTTGTCATTTTTGGAAGGTGTGAGGTGGTACCTCAGGATTCTTTAAATTTTAATTTCTCAAATCCGTAGTATTTAGAGTATTCTATATGATTATAGAGAGTTTTGGTTTCTTTTTCTGAAAAGTGCTTGGTGATATCCTTTGACCATTTAGCAACTGGAAAATGCCATTCTATAAATTTGACTCAGTTCCCTATATATGCAAAAGATGAGGCCTTTATCAATGAACTGTAATGTATATATGTATACATATATATGTTTATATGTATATGTACATATGTACATACATACATACACACACTACTTAATTGTCTAGGGTATATTTTAGTGAAACGGGATTTTCTTTTTATTTAGCTCTAAGTTTTTTTTTGTCTGAGATCATGATTAGCACCTCTTTCTTTTCTTTTTTTTACTTCATCTAAAGTGTATAGATTTGGCTCTTGTGAATTATTTTAACACAATGTGTGACTTTCTGCCCCAAGTTTGTATCTTTTTTGAACTATGACCATAGGGCAAACAAATTGTGCATGCCTTTTTATCCAGCAATATCACTTCCATGTCTCTATTCCAAAGAGATCATCAAAAAGGAAAAGTACCTACATACATGAAAATATTTATAGCAGCTTCTTTCGTGGTGGCAAAATTAGAAATTGAAGACATGCCAGTGATTGAGGTATGACTGAAGAAGTTGTAGTATATTTATGTAATGGAATACTATTGTGCAATAAAAAATGATGAGCAGGCAGATTTCAGAAAAAGCTTTAAAGGCTTGTATGATCTCATAAAAAGTGAAATGAGCAGAACCAGGAAAACACTGTATGCAGTAATTGCAACACTGTGTGATGATTAACTATGAATGACTTAGCTCTTTCCAGTACTACAATGATCCAAAACAATTACAAGCTACCTACATTCAAATGAAGAACTGATGGACTCTAACTGCAGATTAAAGCAAACTATTTTTTTTACTTCATTTTTTTTCATTATTCTTTAAGTCTGTTCCTTCTTTCAAAACTGTGACTAATATGGAAATGGGTATTACATAATTTCACATATAGAACTATGGAGGGAGAAAAATTCGAAATTCTAAATCTTATAAAAATGAATGCTAAAATTTTTCTTTGCCTGTATTTGGGAAAAAATGCTTCCTTAAAATGTGTATTTCTTGTAAACAGCATATTGTTGGATTATGGTTTCTAATCCATTCTGCTATCTGCTGCTGTTTTTTGGGTGAGCTCATCACTTTCACAATTATGATTATTGTCTATCTCCCTCCATTTTATTTTCTTCACTTTATTCTTCTCTCTTTTTATTTGTCTTCCTCAAAAGTCTGTTTTGTTTCTCACTAATGCCTCCCTTAATGTGGTCTTTCTTTATAACTCCCTTTTCTATATCTCTTATCTGATTCCTATCTTATTTCCCTATTGGGTAAAATAGATTTATATACAAACCTGAAGGTGTCTATGTGTATATGTGTGTATACACATGCGTATGTATGCATATACATATATACATATGCACACATATGTGTATATGTATATTCTTCCCTTTTTTACTTCCCTTCTGTTAGATCCCTTCTCCTCTTATCAATTTCTTTTCCTGCTTCATAGCAGGTTAAGAAAGAATGCTATGCCAAACTGAGTATGTATGTTATTCCCTTTTTGAGCAGATTTTGATGACAGTAACATTGATATCCCACCACCCCTCCATCTTCCCCACTATTTTCTCATTTTTTTACATGAGATATTTTTTCACCCTTCCTATATTTTTTATCTTTCTTTTAGTAAATGTCTTTCTCACCCTTAAATTTTATGTTTTTGGAAGCTTCCCATCATAGTCATCTTATATCCCTGTCCTCTTTTTACATATACTCCTTCCAATGGCTCTAATAATGAGAAAGTTCTTAGGAACAGATAATTCTTGGTTCTAATCCTAGCACAATTCTACTCTGAAATACTATATGTCAATCACTTCAATCCTTTATGGTGGAACTTCCTAAATCTTGTATTGTACTCACTGTGGTTCCATGATTTTTAGATTGTTTCTTTCTGGCTGATTTCATTACTATTATCCTTGACCTGGTAGCCCTGGAATTTCACTACAATAATCCTGGGAGATTTTGTTTTGGGACCTCTGTTTTTGGAGATGATGGTGGATTCTTTAAATTTCTATTTTATCCTTTAGTTCTAGGATATTGGGGGACTTTTCCTTTATAATTTCCTGAAAGAAAATATCTAGGATATTTTTTTTGTCATGACTTCGAGGTAGGACAATAATTCTCACATTATCTACCCCCAGTCTATTTTTCAGATCAGTTTTTTTTACGATGATGTGTTTAAACTTTTAATTTTTTAAAAATTTCTTTTCTTTTATTTGTTTGTTGATGTCCCATGTAGATATTAGCTTCTACTTGCCCAGTTTTAATTTTTAAAGATTTATTTCCTTCACTGAGCCTTTGTACCTCCTTTCCCATTTGACCTATTCTGCTTTTTGAGCAATTTTCCATTCCCCCAAGCAAAATTTTGCATCTCTTTTGCTATTTGTCCAGCTTTATTTTATTTTTGGGTGTCTTTTTAAAAAAGCTGTTATTTTCCCCCTAATTTTTTGTATCATTGTACTTACTTTTTTTAATGTGTCCTCTATCATTGCTATCTTTTTTTTTAACCCTTTCAGGGATTTTTGTTGGCATTGGATTCAATTGACATTTGCCTTTGAGACTTTGTTAGTCAGTGTTTCCAATTTGCTGTGTTCTTTTGAGTTTGTGTTTTCGTCTTCACTATCACCACAATATGCTCCAGGTGGTCATATCTTTGGTCCAAATTTTTGTTTGTTACTTTTTTTCTGTCTATTTCTTGACTTTGTACCTTATGTTAAAGTTCAGCTCTGATCACCTAGAAGTAGGGAGCCACTTTCTCAAACTTCAGTGCTGTTGTTTTTGTTTCTTGTGGTGTGTGTAGAGATTTGGTTGCTGATAATCTGGTCTGAACTCTGTTTTTTTTTTAATTATTCAGGAAGGATTCCTGCTCCCATGAAGCCACAAGAACTATTGTTGCTCCTCCTTGCCCTGGAATAGCAACCAGCTTGCCTGGTACCCTGTTACAAACCAAACCAAACCAAACCAAACCAAACCAAACCAAACCAAATTAAACCAAACCAAACCAGACCAAACCAAACAAAAAAATGAAATTCTACTCTTTCCCTGGAACTGTGATCCAGAATTGCTGGCCGTTGAACTGCCAATCAGGCCCAACTGCCCTCAGTGACAGTGAAGTGTTTGCAGCAAACTCTTTTTGACCAGTTGTCTATCCCCCATAGGCCTGGGCTAAGAGCTCCCAAAGCTGCATCTACAGCCATGTTCATGGTTTAAGACTATTACTCCCAACACGCTATGGGTCTGGTTCCTATTCTGATGTTATGCATCTCTCCTCTCAATTTCCCTGTCTTAGTCTAAGGGGAAAAAGTCTCATTCATGTTTTGTTGTTTCTGTTGCTCCAAAATTGTGACTGTGGAGTTATTTTATGATTTTGGGTTTTTTTTTTGTTTGTTTGTTTTTTTGGTGGGATGAGGGCTATTGGAATAGTTTAGCAAAGTTGCTGTTTGTACTATGCCATCTCAATATGAATAATTGGTATATATTTTAGTCAGAGTTGAGAGCATCAGTAATTGGTTTTCAAATGTTCATTTGCAGCTAAAATTTTGTCTTTTTTATAATTGATATTCCTTTTCCCCGTTTCTAACCTAAATTATTTTAGTACTAACTGTTAAAAGTTGTTAAATTAAAATTAAATTTAAAAAACTAGAAAATTAGAATATGTGAACTTACTAGTGAGAGAATGAGAGAAGAACAGGAGAATTAACACTGGCTATGCAGTTAAAGGACCTGTGTTTGAATCCTACCTCTGCCACTTAACACATTATAACCTTTCCTGAACTGTCACCTCATCTGTAAAATGAGGGTGTTCATATTTGATGGCCTCAAAGGACTCTTTTAAATGTAAATCTATGTTCATATCATTGTATGACTAAATTACCTCGTAGGTCCATTCTACATGAAGATGATTGATTATACGATCTAGGTCCCAATGAGAGAATTAGAAAGTTTCTGGAACTGGTCTGTACCAGATCTAAAGTCAATTATTAAATATCTAGTAATATTTCCTCACATAGCTGCAGTTATTTCAGAACAGGACTTTATTTTTTCTTTTTTTTAATTGTCTAGCTTTAATAAAGTGTGAAAAATGATTAAAATGCAAACTAAATTTTAAAACATATCCTTTGTATGCTGTTCCTTGCCCTTTCAGAGAGCCAATTGTTAAGCATTTACCAAAACATCAGTGGATATGAGTATAATATTTCATAATTCTGCTTGATTAGTAGTAATTTATTTTAAAACATTGCTTTTAGAGTCATGAAATCTTCCTCTGGCATTGTTTCAAAGAAATATGAGCAGCAGTACTTAGATTAGAAACTATTTGTACTCACAATTCATTTCATGATACTAGAATCCAGTTCTTTGAGAAAGATACATTACATTTAATATTGAAATTTAATTCTTGATATTATTTATCATACAATTAAAACCTAGTTTTAATCCAGAAAAAATGTGTTAATTACTGCTATGGGAGTATGACACAATAAACAACAACAGCAAACATTATTATTTTTTTTTCTGGATGGTCCCTACTCCCAATCTCAAACTACTCCAGGTATCTATTTTTGACTATGTTGTTTACTGGATCATTTGGACTTCTGGTAGAAGAATCTTTGAATCTGAAACCTGTCATTTATAGGGTGGTTGTTCCTGACCTTTTGTTTTCCCCTTCACATCTCTTCCTTTACATAGTTGATTGGGTCTCAAATTCATTTTCTAATAACAGGTATGCCCCAGAGTTGTCATATGGGAATCTCTCATTCAATTTTGCCCAATTCTCTAGGATCAGGATTCATATGAGATTCTCAAAATGAGTAACTGCAATCACCTGCTTACCAAAGTTTTTTTGCCAGCAAAGTAATTTCTGAATGTCAAATCAAACTTTGATTGCTACTGGAAAATTTCCTCTTCTCCCATTTTCAATTTCTTTATATCTCATGGTTCTTTCCCTGCTGCCTACTAGTATACCCATGTCTCACTTATTCTTAGAAAATTTCACTTAATCTTCCTACGCCCAACCACTGTGATCCTAGAGTTATCTAACAAAACAATCTCAGATTTTCAGTTTTCATTTCCTCAATATCCCCTCACTTGTCAAATGATTTGTACTTGGGTTCTGAACTCATTATTCTTTAGAAACTCCTTTTTCAAAACTCACCAAAGTTTGCCCACTGTATAGCTGTCTTTTTTAACCAGTAATGGGGAAATTAAAATCTGACTCTAGGCAATTTTTTCACTTTAAATTATTAACAAAAATATTTTAATCATTGGTACTTATTAGCCCTGACATATATTATGGTAGTCAATTAATCAGCACCATTTCCAAACCTGCTCTCATGATACTACCATGGGAGATGGTGTGACATAGTAAACAATTAGGATCATAGACAGGAAGATCTAAGTTCAAGCAGTACCTTCAACATATACTTGGGGATATTGGGCAAATCACATAATTTCTCAATGCTCCAAGTAACTGTCCAAGAATAATTTACAGTGAAGGTATTAACCAGCATTTGTAGAGAATTTCTATAGAGAATATGACCTATACCTACATTAATAACACCACAGATTCAGTCTTCTTTCACTTTCCTTGTATCTGCTATATGAACTAAAATATCATTTGATGGAAATAAGCTAAAACATGTTTTATTGTTTTGAATCAATATTTTTAATCCAGGACTAATGCAATTTCTTACACAAAAATTGGAATTGTTGTAAGTAAAGCGAATTAGTCCCTCCATGAATAGAGCCAGAACAACCTGATTTTAAATCCTCATATAATAATTAGTTGAGTGTGCAACCAAGAATGCTATAGTTCATTCCATCACCTATAAAATGAAGGAGTTGAATGAAGTGGTCTCTAACTAACATTCTAGCTCTATTTTTATGCTTCTACAACATCCGAGGACTCTATTAATAAAACATACATGTTCATTGAATGAACACGTGTGATGTATCTATGGGTATATTTCTTTGACTCATACCTAGAGAAATCTATCTAGTTTTCCTAGCACGAAAGATCAAATAGAACAATCCTCCATTTTTCTCCTTTTTGTCCTGATTATTTCAGGATGAATCCTGTTAAGTCAAAGTTTTATTTTTAATTATTAAAAATAATTAAACACAGAACATGTATGTATGTATGCATGTGTGTATGTGTATGTATACACACATGAAATCTCTTTGCATTCATTTTTATTTCCTGGGAAAAATTAAGAAATACTTTCAAAAGTTTTTATTGCAATTAAAATATTATTCTTTGACAGAGTTTTCTTAAATTGTCACAGCACTATTTATAATTATTTCTTCCTTCATTTGACTTTGTCACATATGTGAGATTATTATCTTCATTTTACAAATGAGGAAGCTGAGTATTAGAAAGCTTAAGTGACCTGAACATGGTTACACAGTTTATCAGTGTCAAAATGTCCTGATTCTACATCTAGCATTTTATGGTTCTCTCTACTATGATACTTCTCATAAGAGATCAGTCTCAATATTGATTGATGTATTGGTTCCCATATAAAAGGAAACTAATTATCTCTCTTTAACTAGGTGGAGATAATGTGAATAACTATGAAGCTCAAGGCATTGACTTTCAGTAAGGAATTTTCTTTTAAACAATCACTAATTTTCATGATGCTATATTTAAAAAAATAACTTTCAATCGCATTAAAAAAGTGAAATAGGAAAGAACTTTGGTTAAAAAATACAGGGAAACATGAATAAAAGGAAAATAGATACCTTTTAGTAAACACTCACTTTTCATAATCAAATTTATGTCTTTGTTATTGCAGAAATTTTTCAGTCTCCATTTCACTCTTTTTTCCTTTTTCTTTTTTACTAAAATTTCTATTTTTAGTCATTGACTAAAAAAAAAGACAGATTTGATGGAGGAGGACTTTAGACTGTTGAAAGCATAATGATGGTACACCTATTCTTCCTTTATTCCTGCTAGTGAAAACAACAACATTCAGGTCACTTGCAAGGACCAAACAGGGAGCATACAAAGTCATTACTATGAATACTAAAATAAGATGTTAGGCAAGAAAGTTGAATCTTTTAGAGACTGTTTTTAAATGTTACTCATTGAGAAGTTAAAAAAATTAATCTTTAAGAAGCATGCCTGGGGGGTGGAGCCAAGATGGCGGCATAGAAGCAGCAAAGCACCACAGCTCCCACACAAACACGCTAAAAAACTCATAAAATGGGACTCTAAGCAGATTTTCAAGCTCCAAAACTCTCCAAAAGACAGAAAGCATATCTGTTGCTACAGGCAGCGCAGTAGGCGGGGCTCTTCACAGCAGTCTGGGAGCCAGGGCCGAAACCCAGGCCGGGTCAGGCCCTGGGGCATCGGGCAGGGAGCCCCATCTATAGGAGACCAGATCAGCTGCACTGGAGGCACAGTTACCACATTTATCAGGCAAGAAGAAAAAAAGGCTAATAGAAAGGTCACTGGATTTTGCTAACTGGGGAGGAGAAGAGCAAGTCCGGCCCAACTGCTCCCACGGCAAGGAAGCAGTGGGGGGGAGCTGTAGCAGCAGGAATGGAGCAGCAGCGGCCTCGACTGGGCTACTTCAGAGCCCTTGGCCTGGGGGCTTAGCTGATTCATCAGGGCCAAGTGCTCTTGCATTGAGCGCCTGGATCTGGATCGTGGTCTTGAGTGGTGGTCCTGGGGTGCGCTTTCAGTGAGCCAAAGCTGGGGGGGGGGCTGCAGCATCCCACTAATAGCTCTGGGAGCTGTGAGGGCCCCAGTAATTTAGGACAGAGCTTTCCCCCTCCAGGAAGCAGAGTTCCACAGAGCTAAAAAACCAAGCAATTAATAGACTGGCCAACATGAGAAAAAGGAAACAAGACAGGAACAGCAGTAAAACTCTAGAATCCTTTTTTATGGACAAAAAAGATCAAAGCATGGAGCGGGATGAAGACAACTCAGTCAGAACTCCCTCACCAAATGCTTCCAAGACACTGGAAGAATG
>JAQQSW010017959.1:0-11348 GCA_028646575.1 Pseudocheirus occidentalis | reverse complement strand
TTATAATATGTTACTTGGTTCCAAAATTATACTAAATAATATGAGGGTCTGTAAATGCACGTTTTCGCTGCAAGGTAGCGTGGAGTAGCTGGTAGCCAATGTCCAGAATGGTTCGGAGTGCAAAGGGTTAAACTTCTACTACTATGCCAGGCACTGGAGATACAACGTGAAAACAATAGTGGTGACTCCAAGATATTTATAATCTAATGAGAGTGAGGGATATGACAGGCAGACAAGTACTATGCAACCAAGCAGAATGCAATCAGATTAAACCAAAGGCCCAGCCAAAATTAAATAAGGAAATTTGAGGAAGGAGAGTTAAGTTTGAGCTGAGGTGATCTAGGAATGCTCCATGGGGTAGATGACATCTAAGAGGCCTTAGGAGTATAAGAGGTACTCAATGAGTACCAACTACAATTATTTGTGAACATTTAGAAATGAAAGTAGTGGTCACTAAGAACCAGCATGGCTTCATCAATAACAGGCAATGCAAAATTCATAATCATCATTATTTTCATTAATATAATGCTTTGAGGTTTGCAGTACACTTTCCTCATAATAACCCTGTAATGTAGGCAGCGTAAATTTACAGATGAGAAATGTGATGCTCTGAGAAGCTAAGAAACAGATTAAATGACTTGCCCAAGGTCACACAATTAGTAAGAACTAATAAAACTCATTTGAATGGTGAGATGTTGTAAAATAGAGAGACCCATATAGAGGGATATTCACCTTAATTCTTAATTTTGGATTCTGGGCTTGATTATCTAACAAGTTCTCCTAGCCCCCTCATGAAATAGGTGAGTAGATAGGAAGGAAAGATTAGGTGCCTTCTGCATGTCAGGCATGGTGCTAAGAACTGTACAAATATTATCTCATTTGAGCCTCACAATAATTCTGGGAGGTAGGCACTATTATCCCATTTTATAGTGTAGGAAATGGAAGCAGACAGAGGTTGAGTAACTTGACCAGCCGGGAACACACAGCTAGTAAATGTTGGAGGCTGGATTTGAACTTGCTAACTGAATGACATTCGGCAGGTGTGGCAAAACTCTGCTATGATTTCCTAAAGGCTGCAACGGAGGTCGTTGCAGACATTTGGGTCAGGCTGTGCAAACAAAGGGAGGTGGGACAATAAGAGCTAGAAACAGTTCACAGCTCAGTTTGTTTGGAACATAGAGAAGGTGAAGGGAGGGGAGGGTACTGAGAAATAATAGCTAATCACTAGCATTTACATAATGTTTTAAGGTTTGAAAAACACTTTACAAATATTATCACATTTTATCCTCAAAACAACCCTGGGAGTTGGGTATTACTATTATCTTCATTTTAGAGATGAATTAACTGAGACATAGATTTGAAGTGACTTGCCCACCATGTCACCCAGATGGAAAGGTAGGTTGGACCTAAATCATGAAGATGTTCATATCTTATACTACAGACAACAAAGAATCACTTGAGGTTCCTGAGTAACACAGATAGATCTGCACATTAGGAATATAATTTTGGTAGGTGTGTCATGGATGGACTGGAAAGAGAGAGCATGGAGGCAGGGAAGCCAATTAGGAAATTATTACCATTATATAAAAGTGAAATCATGAGGGCCTAAACTGGAGTGGTGGCAATATGAATGAAGAGAATAATGAAAGAGACTTTTTTTAAATATGTGAGGATGAGAAAAAAAGCCAACAATGGATGAGATAGTTTGGCTTATGATCTTAATCAGTGAAGAGAAGGAAAAAATACTCAACTCTTTTTTTCTTCTGCCATGGAAAATGATCAACAAACCAGGAAAATAAAACAAAATTGCTAAGTAAGGATATTAATACTTAAGAACAGTAAGGAGATGCATTATTCAGATTATAGGTCAGTGAGAAGAAATTTTCCAGCAAAATTCTATATCACATTATTAAGGGGATAGTTTGTAAACATCTAAAATGGGAATCAAAAATGAAAATGATCCAATATAGCCTAATGAAGAATAGATTGTGTCAGATTAATCTCATTTCCTTTTCTTCTTCTGTTTTTTTAGATTGCACTACTGCCTTGTTAGATCAGGAGACAAGTATAATATTGAACACCTAGATTTCAACAAAGCTTTTCATAAAGTCTCTCATGCTGTCTTCACTTATAACAAGATAAATTTAAATTTATTTTAAATGAACTAAATAACAGTACAATAAAGATGGATATGGAACCAGTTAATGACAGAACCTCATAAATTCATGGTTCAAGGTCACTTTGGACACAGCACTCTCAGGCTGGATGATAGAGACAAGACCCAGCAGTTTATTCTCAACTAGTTAGAATTTAGTAAGGTGAAATTTAATAGTGATACATGTAACATACTACTTTTGGTTGGTTTTTATTTTTTTAAATCAATTGCAAAAGTACAGGCACGGCTAGATTGTAGTTTATGTGGAAAAGTTTTGATGTATTATCAGTCAATAAATCAGTCAACAAACTATGTGAGAGGCAGGCAGTATGACATGGTGGACAGAGAGCCAGCCTCAAAGTCTACCTTGGGTAAGGCCTACCTCTAACATATACTAACAGGTGAGACCCTGGTCAAGTCATTTAATATCTCAGTGCCCCCAGACAAATCTCTAAAACTATGTTTCACAGAAGCTAATAAACTACCTTGATATGGGGGCTTTCTTTACTAGGAGGTTCCCATATTAATAGTCAAGAAAAAAAATAATATGACTGAGGCAGTAAAGATACAAAAATAAAACTGTCCCTTCCATGGAGTAGAAAACAAATATATAATTTAAAACAGAATTGATACAAAGTATTCTCAGGTGCACTATTAGGGAATGAGCTGAGCTTTCATAGAAAGTACAGAATCAAAACAGTAGCTAGGGATGAGGGAGCACAGTCTGAGCAAAGCCCACAGACAAGAGCTGGAATGGTAGATGTGAGGACCAGTAAGAAGGCCAGTTTGAATGGACCCATTAAAAGAATGAAAAAGAATATATAATAAGCCTGGAAAGGAAGATTGGGGTCAGGTTGTGGAGGGCTTCAAATAGTAAACAGATTTAAACAGGAGTGCTCACGGTGAAACTTGTGCTTTAGAAATGCTGGTGCCCATGGCAGGTAAAGAAGCTTGGGCTACATCATTGTTCCACATAAAGGAGGAAATAGTCCCACTACATGCTGACCTGGTTAGCTCATGTCTGCAATATTACATTGTGCAATAGTTTAGAATAGAATGTATCAAGTGGAAGGCAAACAGGGTAGGAAGGGAATTGGCACCCATACCACTTGAGTATTTTTCTGAAGGTACTCGGTACATAAATTTAACCTGAAGATTTGGGAAGGGAACACGATCACTGTGTTGACATATTTAAAAAACATTCATGAGGTAGAAGAATTGGGCTTATTCTGGTTAACCCAAGAAAGTAGAACCAGAAAAAAAAATTGAAGGGGAACAGAATAAGCATTTATTGTGGCTATTATTTGCCAGACACTGTACCAAGTATTTTCTCATTTGATCATAACAACAGCCCTGTGAGTTAAGTGCTACTATCATTTTACAGATGTTGAAACTGAGACAGACAGTGGGAAAATGACTTGCTGAGGGTCACACAGCTAATAAATATCTGAGACTGGATTTGAACACGGGCCTTCCTGATTCCTGGTCCAGCACTCTATTCACTACTTCATCTAGATGCACCTAGAAGATGGCATATTTTAGTTTACTATAAAAATCACATTTACAGGTTCATCAAGTCATAGATTCAGAGCTGGAAGGGATCTCTAGAAACCACTTCTTTTAACTCTCTGATTATACAGATTAGGAAACTGAGTTCCCTGGAGATTAATGATGTGACCTGATCTAGGATTAGAATCCAAGTTATCTTCCCCTTGTACCCTGCTACCTTTCTTAGACTAGATCACCAGCAAGTCTCCTTCCAACTCTGACATGCTGTATTTCCATGACTCTGTTAGTTAAAGTTAGTCAAAAATGGAATGATTTACCTTGGAAGGCCAAAAGTTTGTCCCTTGAAGTATTCATGAAATGGCTTGATGACCACCTGTCAAGGATGTTGTAAATCCCTCAAAGACAAGAACTGTTTTGTTTGTTTGCTTTTTCTTTTATCTTTGCATTTGAATACAAAGGAGAGTGCAATGTAGAGCTGGAAGGAATTTTCTAGAACCTAGAAGCAAGTTGGTATAGTGAAATGAGTCATGGATTTAGAGTGTAAGGGCTTGAATTGGAATTTGACCTCTACAGCTTACTACCTGAATGACATTTGGCAGGTTACAACCTCACTGGACCTCAGTTTTCTCATATATATAATGAGGTCAAACCTAATATACACCGAAGTCCCTTCCAGTGCTAAACTTATTATCTTTATATAATGACTCATGGTCCTAGTGGCTAGGGACCCACTCCCACTAAAGGGCCATGGTCTCAGCTTTATATTGACTGAGTTCAGTCTTCAGGGAGACTGGTCACATACAGGGGTACTAAGCTCTTCCTGCATTCTCTGGCTTATTACACCCCATACTGTAACTCAAGGGATCATACAAGATTGACCTTTCCAACTCTAAATCAATAATCTATGAACTAGATAAAGAGTTCATCTACTTCAGGGGAATAGGCTTTAAGGACTGATGAATGAAATTCAAATTGTCCTAAGAGCTCTGTAATCCCTGTGACTATTTGATAGTGACTACTGTGACTATCACTCATCTAAAGAAATATCAACATTTTTTTCTTGGCAAAATTTTTATTTATTTTTGTACTCACCTCTCTTCAGTAAGATAATATTTATAAAGTGATGATGTCTGGCATATAGTAGAAGCTATATGAATGCTTATTCCTCTCCCTTTTACTCTTCCCTTCTACCTGTAGTGTTTCCTTTTACAATTCTGTAGAGGACAATGTGGGTCCAAAGCATCTTTGTCCCATGGAAAAATCAGGAACTGTTGGGGCCTCTTGGTTTCAAGGCCTCCCTGTACCCATGAGAGATAAGGAAGTGCTGAGGGTCATAGTCCAGTTGTGGCTCAAAAGAAGTCTCTTATAGGCCCACTTGTTTGATGAGCAGCAGCTGATGTGACTGGTTTGGCCCCCCCCCTCCATTGGTCCACATTCCCTGTGCACAAGGACATCATGCTTGAATCATGTTGCTTTTAGAGTAGATAAGGAGCACCATGATGAAATAAAACACAGCTGCTGCAAGCTCCTCTCACCTCTGGTCTCTTCATTCCTCCCTGAGAAGACAATCTAAGGCTGGTCCTTAGGTTAATGAACTGAGCAGCCATTGCACACTTCTTTCATTTTTCCTTTTTACACCTGCTCTTCCTGTGAAAAACATTCTCCTTCCAGCTGCCCTTCTTTATAATCTTTCCAGATGTTTACATTTTCTTCAGTTTGTTAGAATTCCAACTGCAGCTGCTAAGGACTCATGGTTAATAACTAAATAGTGTTATAGTGCTCTAGTTCATATGCAAAGAAGATTCTGCTTGAACCACCATTACTAAGGCATGCATTTTTAGTAGTTCTTTCAGTAGTGGGAATTGATTTTAAATGATTCAGCCATATTCTCCCACCTAATCCCCTTTGTAAACAATGGGCATGTGCTGGAAAGATGACTGGATGATGGTTAATGGAGTAATTTATGACAATAGTGTAGCTCAAAGCTAACTGGCCCATATCTTGGCCTTATGAGCACCATATTCTAAATAAATATTTTCCAATGAAACATTTGGTGTGTAGAAAAGATGTTCTTGGTGCACTTAAATATCAACCTGGTAATTCTCAACTCTGTCAATTTCTGGCCCAAATGATAACAGGTACATGGAAATGCTGGTGACCATACAAAGACATGTGGAGAGAATGATGAGGTGTGTGTGCATGTATGTGGCATGCATGTGTATATTTGGTGAGGGAGACAGAGAGAATGTATATGTGCATGTATATGTGAGTATTAGTGTATATCCCATGGTTCAAAACTCATTTACATAAGACTGTCCTTGGAGGAGATTCATTAATCAGTCTTCCGCACCTGTATGAGGGGTGGAGTTGGGAGAAGAGAAATTGTGGCCTTTGGTTTCCAGTTTTGAGTGAAGAGACACATGGCTCCAGATTCTCTTCAGAGAAAAGTCTCTGGAGGAAGAGAAAAGGAAGAAGCCAACACGTGAAGGAGAGACACTTCAATTATATCCCCATCCCTAGCTTACTATGTTAGAAACTTCATCGAATTTCCCTGTGGGTGAAATCCAGGACTTTTCTTGTATGAACTGAGATGTCTTATTCCCAGTAGGAGAGGTCATTAACTCTGTGTCCTTTCTGGCATATTCTCATTTGCATACCTTCTCTGATTTCTGTTTGTTATTGGCTTAGATCAGTGGTTCTCAACCTTCCTAATGCTGCAACCCTTTAATACTCGTATGTGGGCAGACCTGCCTGAAGACAGAGAGAGGAGTGGTGTCTTGGTTCTTAAGACCATAGGAAATATGTGGTCTTAGGCGACCCCTGGTCTTTTGACCCCAAAAGGGGTCACAACCCACAGGTTGAGAACCACTGGCTTAGATAAATGGATTTATCTGCTATTTGCTACATGTATTCTGTGTGGAATCGGCATTTGATGGTAAAGAGTCACGAGCAGTTATTCCCCAAAAAGAGATTTCAATTAGGAGCACAGCTTGAATCTAAAAAAATTATTTTCTCTAGACTAACAATATTTAGAGGGATATATAGATAATTATAGTCTAATACCCCATTTTCTCTGAGGAGAGTAGAGTGGCTAACTTCTGGTGCTAATATGCTTCCCTTCCTGGCAATAATCAAAGTCTTCCTTGGAAAAGATTGGACAGAGGAGACTAAAGAAATATTTCTAATAGGAATGGACGTCTATTTTGTCAAAAGCTTTTTCTGCATCTATTGAGATAATCATATGGTTTCTGCTAGTTTTATTGTTGATATGATCAATGATACTGATGGTTTTCCTAATATTGAACCATCCTTGCATTCCTGGAATAAATCCAACCTGATCAAAATGCATTATTCTTGTGATAAGTTGCTGTAGTCTTTTTGCTAATATTTTATTTAAAATTTTTGCACCTATATTCATGAGTGAGATTAGTCTATAATTTTCTTTCTCCATTTTGTCTCTCTCTGATTTAGGTATCAGTACCATATTTGTGTCATAAAAAGAATTTGGAAGGACTCTTTCTTTACCAATTTTCCCAAATAGTTTGTAGAGTATTGGGATAAGTTGATCTTTAAATGCTTGATAGAATTCACTATACAAATGATTTGAGAAATGCAAATCAAAACAACTTTGAGGTACCAGTCAGATTGGATAAGATGACAAAACAGGAAAATGACAAATGCTGGAGAGGATGTGGAAAAATCGGAACACTAATGCATTATTGGTGGAGTTGTGAACTGATTCAACCATTCTGGAGAGCAATCTGGAACTATGGCCAAAGGGCTATAAATAATTATATATCCTTTGACTCAATAATACCACTTCTGGGGTTGTATCCCAAAGAGATCATAGAAGTGGGAGGAAGATCCATATGTACAAAAATATTTATTGCAGCTCTCTTTGTGTTGGCAAAAAAGTGGAAATTAAGGGAATGGCCATCAATTGGGGAATGGCTAAACAAGTTGTGGTATATGAATATAATGGAATACTATTGTGCTATAAGAAATGGGAAGGAGATAAACTTCATATTTACCTGGAGAGGCTTATACAAACTGATGCTAAGTGAGAAGAGAATAACTAGGATAAATTTGTACAAAATCACAGACACATCATATGTGTAACAACCAACTTTGATACTTGGACTCTTCTCAGCAACGCACAATTAGAAAACATCTCTAAAAGTCTTAGGATAGAAGGAGATGTCTACATTCAGAGAAAGATCTAGAAAGAACAGAGTTTAAATGGAGACTGAAGGAAACTACATGCTCTCATTCTTTTCCATGATTGGTTCTGTCTCTTCTTTCCCATTGTTCACTCCATTGGTTACAACCCTTCTTTACAACCAGACTAATGTCCAATGTGAAAGTGTTTGCAGATCCTATACTTGACTACAAGCTGCCCTGGGGGGAGGAGGGGGAGAAGGGAGGGGAGAAAATTTGAAACTCAAGAGACTGTGGAACTGAGTCCTGTAAGCTAAAAGTAAATTAATAAAGTAATTAATTTAAAAAAATATTTCTAGTCATACCTTCCTGTTAACTACATCTAGACACACACACACACACACATGCACACAAACACCTTACATGTGCATGTATGCTGCCATTGGGGTTAGAAGGTGCAGTATCCTTTTGTCAGGGTGAGTGATGAAGCATCTTCTGTTGGACAACCGGCATTTGGACCTACGAGTTTCAAAACAGAAGGCTGGAGCAAGGAGAGTATTAGAATTTGAGCAGGTAACAGGTAACAAAAAGATCAATGGAATTGGAATCAAAGGATCTATGTTGGAATCTTGCCTATTCTCTCTATTCTAGTTTGAACTTAGCCAAAATCACTTAAATTTTCTGTACCTCAGAACTGTATCTTCAGTTGCAAAAAGGGAAGTTTCAAGTAGATTATAGTGTTAATAGAGGCCAGCTCATGGAATATACTTGGGGATATATCTGTGTCCTGGCTACTTTTAGTGACACGTGATCTGTCCAGGGCATTTCTCATGTACCATTGAGACTGTACTCTGGCCACTTCTGGCAAGACGCATATTTTGACCATATACAATCAAAGTCTCTGGTTGGTCTCCATATGTCCCTTTGATGTGGAAGAAGATATTTTACTTGGTAGAAAGAACCTCTTAATCAGTGGATTTTAAAGGGAGAGAGAAATTATATTTTCTATTTTTCTCTTCTGAAAATGTGGCTTGGACTCCATTATCTCTCTCTTAGAGATGAGGGACAGTGATTTCTCTCCTTCCATCTTCTGCTATTATCATGGCTACTCATACATGGTAGTGAGAGAATGTGCTTTTTTTAAGCAAGGTTAAGGATGGACTTGAAATCTCTGACTACCAAGAGGTTTTATGTTTCCCTGAACACCAGTGACTAAACAATGTTTCTAGCCTTAGTGGCAACCTTTTGAGATGAAGAAGTTAGAAACTCTTAGGTCCAAATGCTGGTTTTCCAACAGAAGATGCTTCATCACTTTCTTATAGGAGATGAACATTGACAAGAGGGTGAGCCTCAAATTATGTGTTGACTGGCTAGTAGACATGGACCTTGAATGAGTTAAAAATGAAATGACCATTCAACCGTGTCACAAAGCCTTTCATATGTAATCTCCTGGAGAGTTTTTTATTTATATATTTGTCTTTAACAAATTTAAGTATTTGTTAATGAAGTTTTGTGAGTCTTTTGTGGTAAAGAAAATAAATAGCTGTCCTATAACTGACCTCCTTTGTACATTGAGTACCCTTAAAAGGGGCCCAGTTATTATATTTAGGGGAGATCTAAATATGAAACAAGCTCAAGTTAAGTTTTAAGAGATTTTCTTTTCAGGCTATAGGTTGGGGTGGGGGTGGTGATAAACCAGAGAATGCAAGAACAACTTCATACCTCTCCATAGGACCAGCATCCCCCAGGAATAAACCGAGACAGTATAAACTCAGAGCCAGCAACCCTTAGTGCAAGAGGGAGAGGCCCGCTATGTCCATGAGTCTTTACAACAGGATCATAGACTTAGCATTGCAAGGGACCCCAGAGTTTATCAAGTTTATTCTCTATATTTTACAGATGAAAAATCTGAGGTCAAGAGAGACTATAATCTGATATATGCCATCTAACTAGTGAAGAGCAGAGTTACAATCCCAAATCAAGCCATCAGATCCTAAATCCATGGTTCATTCAACTGTACCACACTGCATCTAGGATCTATAATGTCCCTTCCAGAACCAAATCCTCTGATAAATATTCTGATAAAGTCTATAGAGTCTATGCCATGGAATAATAAAAAACTTTTGTGGCTTTTTGATCTAAGCAAAAACCAAAGTAGTTGGGGCACACCTTTTACACTATAGCATGTGTATATCAGAACGAACCTGGAGTGGAGGTTGAGTGGGTGGAGTGGCATCGTTGAGTAGTGGAAAGAACACTGAACTAAGACCTACAAGATGGAGGTTTGAATCCTGGCTCCACTATTTATCAGCTGTATGACTTTAGGAAATTGCTTTGACTCCTCTCAGTCTCAGTTTCTGAATTTATAAAATAAACGTATTGGTCTACATGACTTCTAAAGTTCCTTTCAGCTTGAATATTCAATGCATTTGGAAAATTGGTCCAGTTCTAATATCTCATTTGGAATTTGGATGTGACCACTACAAATATCCATGGAGGTGTGTGAAGTCCTCTTTGTCAAATAGCTCTGCAGCATTACTATTTAATGTACTACTGTATAAACCAAAATATTGAACATGCAGTGAGGATATTTTATAGCTATAATAATAAAACTCATGGAAACCTCTCTAAATGATTCACATAAAGTATCATCAGGACTGATCGACTTGCCTTGAATCAATGTATATTCATGCAGAGGTAGAATTTACATCTGATGCCCAGGTGGTGACACAAGTTGGAAGCAACCCAGTCATGAAGTCATCATGTCCTCCAGTTATGGTGTCAATCACGAAATCCAACAGATGGCAGTGAAAATAAAGTCAGTTTTCTCTTATGTCATTACATAGATTTCTACTCTTACATAATGACTTAATCCTATGAAAAGAACTGGGTTTCCAAGAGGCAAAGGTAAAGAAGGGAGATGAGGCTCAAGTCTGTCCAGATGTATGTGTCATCAAAGTTGTGGAGCTGGAAGAGACCTCAGCAGCCATCTTGTCAAACTCATACACAAAGGAATTCCAACTATAACGTATGCAGTAAGTAGCTGTCAAATCTCCCCTTGAAAACCTCCAAGAAAGAAAAATCCACCATCTCTCATGTGAAGTCATTCCACTTTTGGTTAGATTACTGTAATGGTAATCAGTTTGTTTGATATTTAGGGCTAAGTAGATCAGATACTTAGGGCTAAGTAGATCATATACTTAGGGTTAAGTAGATCCTAGTAACTTAGGGCTAAGTATAGAACTCTGTCCATTGGTGAAAAGGTGTGAATTCCCCTGTTGATGTGGAAGAATGCTATTGGCTGAGACACTCCCCTGTTGACTTGGGAGAAGGCCAGTGCCTATAAGGAATAATTTTATAGAGACAGACAGATTTTGGATTTGGTTCCTCAGTGAAGCTGACTGAAGATATGAACAGGATGGGTCTTTGTTTGTTGGTGGCCTGGCTGATCCTTGAGTTCCAGGCAAGAGAAGTCCTGAAGGGTTTGAGGTGTGCTGAATCCGATGAACTTCAGTGTGTGCCGGGA
>JAQQSW010017958.1:0-11348 GCA_028646575.1 Pseudocheirus occidentalis | reverse complement strand
GAGAGTGATAGAGAGAGAGAGAGAGAGAGAGAGAGAGAGAGAGAGAGAGAGAGAGAGAGAGAGAGAGAGAGAGAGATTGGGAATTCTTTTTTCAGGTATGGGTTGAACTAGATGCCTACTGAGGTCCTTCCCACTCCAGAAATTCTGTGATTCTATGACATGCACCCTCATTTCAGCTTTCCACTTTTTCTTCCTCGGACATGTCTATTTATAGCCAATGAAAAAGACTATGGAACTAAAAGTCAACTGATGTGTTCCCTTAGTCTGTCTAGCTCTAAAGCTAGGGTTCTGTTCCTGGTTCTATGAATGACCTTGAGAAGGTTGCTGCTCCTCAGTGGGTCTCCATCCCTCCAAGCAAAACAAGGAGCTAAAGAACTTGGAAGTCCCTGTTTGTGCCACCTTTGGATGCCATGCCATCCCAAGGCCAAGGGAAGGATGAAGGGACCAATGTATGGGAAGTGGTGGGAGTTTCTTTGAAAAAGGGCCCTACTCAAGTTCAGATATTTAGGACTGCTGTAGTTATAATTAGATGCAGTGAAATCACAGGTCCCTCCCCAACCCTCCCCTTCTTTCCCCTCCCTTCCACTTCTCTTCCATTCCCCTTCCATTCCCCTCTCTTCCCTCCCTTCCCCTCCACTTCCCTTCCATTCCCTTCCCGCTCAAGGCTCCCCCCTCCAGATCCTAGTCTCCCTGCTGTGTTTTTATAGAGCACACCCAAAGCTTGGAAATTGGCCTCCTTGAGGGGGTGACTTTTATCCCAAGCTTTTCTTGAGCAGAAATCAGTATCACTCCCTTTGTTAAAGAAATGAGGCCGAGTCCCTATGGAAAATTCCCTTCCTGGGCCAAGAATTCTGAGGATGTGCAAGTTTGGGGCTCTGTGTATGTGTGTATGTGTGTGTGTTGTATTCTGGTGGGGCTGGTGGAGTAGAGAGAATGCATGGATTGTGGAGTCAAAGGCCCTGGGTTCAAATCCTGACAAATCCACTGTGCCGCTTCAGACCCCAGTTCAAATCCTGATTCTATTCCTCAACAGGATTAATAATGACAGCTAGCATTCATATAGTGTTTTGAGGTCTACAAAACATTTTACAAACACTACTTCATTTTGTCCTCATGATCTGAGGCACATGACCTACCCAGGTCACACAACCAGTCAATGTCTGAGGCTGGATTCGAACTCAGGTCCTCCTGGCTCCTGGGTCAGTGCTCCACAGCCACTTCACCTAATGGCCTAACAGGGACCTTTGAGATCCCCCGGGGGGGGGTGTGTGTGTGTGTGTGTGAAATTGAGCCCTGTGGAAGCTGTGACTCCTCCAAGGCTCCAGAGAACAGGAAGCCCATCTCTTGACTCCAAACTCACTTCTGAGAACCTCAGTTCCCTCCTTTGTAAAAACAAAGATACTAAGAACACAACCTTGCCTATGCCGGGCAGGCTGCAAGCCTTAAAGCAGAAACAAGAGCTCATACTATTTAACCAGGGGATTTCACATTCAACAATGAATGACTCACAGGAATTTGGCCGGGGCCCAGTGTTCATTGCCAGCCTGAGGCTGCGTTATGGAACTGGTAGAGTTTGCCTTCAGTACCCCAGAATGAAATCTAGGTCACCCTTCAACCCCAAGTCAAACAACTCTGCCCCATATTATTGAGGCATTGGAACTTCTTTAGACTTTTGAAGTTAATTTTAACAAACATTTCATTAAGTGACTATTAAGTACAGAGAAGAGTTATAACTAGGGCGGAGCAATGGGGCCGTGCCCCAGGGCGCTAACATTTATAGTTATGGCTTTGGTGCAGGAGACATTGCTAAATCCTGGAATGTGGGGGGAGAAATACAAAATGTATATAAGATATTGTCCCTGCCCTCAAGGAGCTCCAAGATTAGGAGATAACACACAAATAGAGATAATCCATAAATGTGTCTATCAGGTAATTGGGCAGCTAGGTGGCACCATAGTACACAGAGCATCAGGCCTCGGGGCAGGAAGACTCTTTTCCCTGAGTTCAAATCCAGCCTCAGACACTAGCTATGTGATCCTGGGCAAGTCACTTAACTCTGTTTGCCTCAGTTTCCTCATCTGTAAATGAGCTGGAGAATGAAATGGCAAACCACTCTGGTGTCTTTGTCAAGAAAACCCCAAAATGGGATCATGAAAAATCAGACACAACTGAAAACCAACTGAACAACATATCACATAATACATGACAGAGACATTGTGGCATAGAGTCAGAAAGACCTAGGCTCAGTTCACCATTCCACCAACAATGAATTAGTGTCCCAATTTTTCCACCTCCCCTCCAACTTAACTTTATTATATATTTAAAAGCAATAGTGAGTTGCACATAATAAATTGGCAATTTCATGTGTAATTATCTTTTTTTAAAAAAATTATACTGTGTCATGGAAATGCTTGTTTTATTCCATGACTTAAAAATATTTTTTTTAAAAAGGAGGCCTGGGTTCAAATCCAGCCTCAGTTATAGTGGATATGTGAATCTAAGCAAGTCACAACTTCTTTGTACCCCAGGCATGTGTCTGAATCTGTTTCAAAGCAGAGGCTGATTTGTATGGGTTAGAGGAAGATTCCTCACCAGGGTTTCTTATCCCTTTAAATCAGATGTCTAATTTTTTTTAAAGGCCTGATAAGTACATTAAATAGATGTACCAGAAAGTGCCCTTGGAGATGAGGCTGTTTCTGGTGGGGTAGGGAGAAGACAGGATGAAAGGCTTCCTTCTAGTAGGACTTGTAAAAAACAGGCATTCAGGAGGCTCTTACAATAGGGTACAGTATGAGCAAAACCACAGAAGTGGGAAAGTCAAGAGCACGTGGAGGGGTGTCTGGTTTGTAGAGTGCGTCACTCATGGGGGAGAGTCATCAGTTAAGGCTAAAGTGGAAGTGGAAGATCTTGGGGAACAAGGGGAGTTTCCCTGACCAATGTGTTGGACACCGTCTGTCACCAAGCTCTCCTCTGTCTCCCCTTTGCCAAAGTAACCAAAGGAGGTGTCAGTGATTATGGTGGAGGGGAGAAGGGGCAGACCTGGGGGCAGGGGGAGAGAAAGACTCTGGTTAATGTGGCTGGGGATGGGGAGGGGACACCCTGGCCTCCCAAATCCAGCCCCCCACTCCTCAGGTCCCCATCACTCTAGCTATCAACATGAATACTTGATTCCAGCCAGAGCCGTCTCCTTTCCTTCCTTCAGCCATATATTGTTCATCCCCTTCTACCCCCTTCATTAAATTTGCTCATGTACTAACCCCTTCCTGCTTATACCAACTCCAATTCTCCCCATCCTTCAGGGCCCAGTTCTAGGCTCACCTTGTGTCTGCGTTGTCTCTCTGTGGCCAGCCCCCACAGTTTCTCTCCTTGGGGTTCTTATAGTGTGTGTTTTCTCATTCATTCACCCCTTAATCACAGCCAGCCCTTTCTTGAAACTTAATGGATCCCTGTGTGTGTGTGTGTGTGTGTGTGTTGTTTACTCAATGAGGCTGTCCTTAAGGGGATGGATGGTGTTGTTTCCTGGTATCCTTAGTAGTCCCCAGTGTGGCACTGAACTGGCCTGCTGTAGCAGAAAGAGTCTGAAGGCTTGGGTTCAGGTCCCAATTCTGTGATCTTGAACTTCATGCATGACTCAGAGTCTGAGCTTACTCATCTGTAAAATGGGTACAATAACACTACTCCCCTCTGGATACATGTGTGCGCGTGTTTGTGTGCATTGCATGTGTGTGTATGTGTGTGTGTGTAAGGAAAGTGTTTTGCACAGCTGTGGAGATGGGAATAGGTATTCAGGAAGCATTTTCAGTGGATAAGTGGACCAGTTGTAATGTACAGTAGACTCGGAGCCAGAGAACCTGGATTCAGGTGTCAGCTCTGCTCCCTCCTGGTTGTATGGCTGTAGGAAAATCAGTTAACTTCTCTGGTCCCTAGTTTCCTTGACTGTAATAGGAGGGATTTGGGCCTCACATCACTTGGAGTCTCTTGGGGTTCCAGGCAGGATGCTATGATGGACATGCCTGAATCTGAGGATCTTGGTCTAGATCCCAGATCTGCCACTCACTCATTAACTGCCTGTGTGACCTTGGGCAAACCAATTAACCTTTGTGGGCCTCAGTTTCCTCATCTGTAAAAGGAGGCCCTGAAGGGCCCTTCCAGCTCTAAACATATGCTCTATTCTAATTCTAAGGTTTTGTGTGTGTATGTGTCTAAGGTGTGTCAGGGACAGGAAAATGTGGGCGGAGCTCTGAGTAGGAGGTCTAAAGATGACAAAGGTGCTTGCCATCCAAAGATGACCATGACCCAGCAAGCCAATGTGAGACTAATACGCAGAATTGCTCAAATAAACGTTTGCCTTTAGCCTGGTGTCTGTCCCTGCCTGATTTCATGGGAAGGTTGCATAAAGCATGATGGGAGCACCTGAAGAAAGACTTCCCTTGCTGTGAATCACAAGATTCTGCTGGTGTCTTATGGTTTTGGACAGTCCGGTCCAGGACGTTCTTTGCTGGAGAGAGGGAATGTGATTCCCTTAGAAGAGATGAAGTAGAAAAGCTAGGAGTCCAACAAAGAAATCTTCCCCTCCCCCCAACCCAGACTTAGAAGCAACACATAAAGCTGGCAAATGCTGCTGCTTATTCATATTTTAAGAGGCATTAAATGTTGGCAGCGAGCTAAGTGCTGGAAGGACCAGGCGTCGCCATCAAGCTAAACACAGGCAAGGCAGACGGAGGCAGCAAGAGCAGGGGGCGGGAGGAGAGGGAAGAGGACGAGGGAGAGGGGAGTGACAGGGAGAGTAAAGAGGAGGAGGAAGGAGGGAAATGGAGAAGGAGAAGAAAGGACAGGGAGGGAAAGGAAGGACCTAGAATGAGGGGGAGGGAGAGTAAAACATTGGGAGAGTGGTTGAGAACAGAGAAGGAGAGGATGGAGAGGGAGAAGGAAAGAGAGAATGAGAGAGAGATAAGCCCCAGAGAAACCTGAGGCTGTTAACTGTTTTTGCTTTTACAGACAAGTTGAGGGTTTTTCTTTTAAAGACCAAATTCTTCCTGAAAAGACAATCAGGGCAATGAATGCTCCATTCCAGTGGTGCTGGGCTTCCCCAAAGGTCTGGAAAACCCCAAGGCAGCTGCCAACATGACCCTGCTTCCCCTAGGACAGGCAGTGGGGCATGTTGTGCTGGACTTGGAGGCAGGAACACCTACGTTCAAGTTCTGCCTTGGAGACTTTAGCTGAATGACCCTGAGTCAATCACTTAAGCCCTCTGAGCCTTAGCACCCTCCTCAGTAAGATCAGAATAATACTTGCAGACAGTTGCTGTGGGGTTCAGAGGAGATGATGCTTATAGAACTCTATTCCCAAGGGTCATAGATCAGGCTTTTGCAGACTTGGCCTACAGGAAAAGAACCCCTCTACCCCAAAGCCACCCAGATTTTGTCAAAAAGAAATTTCTTTGAACTATTCTAGTCCTTTGGGTCTCATGTGTAAGTTTCATTTTGTTTCAAAATCCTTCAGTTCAAAAGCATTGCTCAAATCCAGGGGATCTCCTGAGTGAGGAGGGGATATGCACTAAAGTGTGGGGATAAAAATGATCCAACCTACAATAAGAGAAACTGAGGCAGAGCTCTGAGCCAATGGCACTTCCCTCTAATGAAGTAGACCTCAAGATCTTCCTCACCATCTGAGATACACTCTCCTTTCGGGGCCCCATTTTTATAAGGTTCGATATGTAAACAGTCAAGAACAGATTAATTTCATTAGGTGACATATGACGCCTAGGCAAAATGAGCAAAACAACACATCAGCAGGGTCATAAATTGGACAAAGCAAGGGATATGTCACTGACTAGGTGGCCATAAGGTGGTCACAAGATGGGCACCTGCTCCTGTTGGACAAGAAATAATGGTTTGGAGATACAAAAATAATTTGGGGGGACTTTTAGGTAGTTGGGTTACCTCTACCACCTCGGGCTGGATCACCATGACAAGGGTGGAGGGCCTCCATCTAGCTTCCTATGATGACACATATGATCTTGCTATCTGCAGCTCACAGCTCTGGGGCCAGAACTTATCACCACATTAGATTGATTGATAGTGATTGGAACAGAGTAGGAGGTCTTTGATGAATCAAATTTCTCATTCTCCCCTTCAGTCCACAGAAAGACCTCAGTCTTTCTTCAGATTGCTGCCATCCAAACGTATGGAAGGCAGTCCTCCATGGAGGACACAAAACCAGTGTAGAGCAGTCCCCTGTAATGGGAATGGGAATTTAAAGATCTTCCCTGCCCCTGAATAAACCTAGAGGGGAGTTTAAAGACCTCCCCTGCTGTGAAGATAGACTCTGCCCCCTAATAGGCTAAAGTGGTCACATGGAGCCTGTGATGGGAGAAGTTTGCTGAGAGGAAAAAGAGCCCACAAAGAAGACAGTTGGAGTATGACAGTTGGAGACAGTTGGGGACAGAGGAGCTTAGAAAAAGGAGTCAGGCTCGTGAGTAAATATTGATCACATATTGGGTTGTGGGAAGGCTAATGGATGCTGTGGCTCTCAGCATTTTATGGCTTCTGAATATCTTTGGTACTTTGGCTTACTGGTTTGGGGATTTGCTTTTCTGATGTCTAAATAAATCCTTCAACTTGATCCTCTCTCTGGAGAGTTTGACATATTTTGCTATTGGACATCATGAGATACTTATAGACATGGTCTCTGTCATGATTGTGGGCCCTGTAAATATTGAATTGGTGCCACATCCCGTTTTTGTACTACAAATAGGGTAATGAGTACAATTTATACTGAGCATGTTCCATTTGATTAAACAATAACTCATAATATACTGAACGTAACAAATATCTGAAGTGATGTTCTCACTAACCAAGGACAATGAGGGACAGACAGGTATCTTCTAGCAAAACATGATAAAAAAAAATTGGGAGACCATAGGGCCTTTTTTCAAGCACAGCAACACAAGCATTAGCCCCACACACAGGTTCTGGAAATCTTTATGACAACTAGTCAAGCACTTTTGACAGTCACGCCATTATGGTGATGGGAGGCAATGTCCCTGCAGAAAACACAAACATGTCTAGATGTTTGGAGCATGGGGAGCGGAGGAAAAGAAGGAATAGGTTAAGTTCCACGAATGAAGGACTCATCAGTCCTATCAGTCATTGCTGTTAAGCAAAAGTCAAAGTAGGAAACTGACGGAAAAGGAGGATTCTAAGCTCTGGTCACTACAGGCTCAGGAACAGAGGATGATGATGATTAATCCCATCTCATATAGCTGTCTAGTCTTTGAAACATACTCTGATGCAGATCTCCCCTCCTAGAAATACTGGAATGAGTGGGGCTTCAGAGCGGCTTCTAATGGACTTGCTTCTCCATTGCAGAGATCCCCTTCTCCATTAACAATCCCTGGCAAATAGATCTCAATACAATTCTAATTTGCTGTGATAATAACCAGGTCATGTAGTAAAAGCCATTTCAAATCTTAATAGCACTAATGTAAACGTAACTAGATCAGAAAATTTACATTTTTTAGGTTGGCAAATTCAAATAACAATGGAAAAATTGTAAATTCTGAACCTAAATTTTATATCTGGCACATATATGTGGCTAATCTTATTACAACTGTTTATTAAAACCAACTGAACATTGTTTATTCTAGCTATTTTTTCTTTCTGGCTATTTTCTGTTAGCTGTTCACCTCTCCCTTAGGAGGATAAGATTCTGGTATGGAACTATTAACAGAACGCTATCTTTTTGTAAGATGATGACCTCTGATACTCAACTATTCATTTCTTTTTCTTTGCATTTTTGGAGGGCAATTGGAGTTAAGTGACTTGCCCAAAGTTACACGACTAGTAAGTGTGTAAAGTGTCTGAGACCGGATTTGAATTCTGGTCCCTCTGACTGCAGGGTCAGTGCTCTACTCACTGCACCACCTAGCCACCCCTCAACTCAATTCATTTAAAATTTACCAAAATAATTGTGACTGTAAGAAAAAATTCTGGGATGGGATGTAGAAATTCATTGAGTAGTAAATTTCAAGACAGTGCAGATTGAATGAGTTATTTATGATAAAACATGTTTGTCTTTCAAGACATGCTCAATATCCAGGTGGTAATAGAAACCCAATTAAAATTGGCTTTTCCCATTTAGATAACTCAAGATATTCTAACTTTCTTTTCTTCAAACTGAAACTGAAGATGTTTCCATCTTAGCTTTAATTAATAGAACAATAATTTGGTCCTATAAACTGTTCTATAAATACCTAATTATCCTCACATTAATTTTAGGAAGGACTAAAATTTTAGGCTAAATAACTCAAATCTTATCTCTAGTATTAACCTATGAAACTTTAGAGAATTTTATCATGAGAGCCTAAATTGGAAAACAAGTCTTTGTTTTTCTTAATATTATTAGGTAGATGTTTCAAATAATTTTTACATGTAAAATTCTTAATTCAATTTTGAAAATTGTGTCACAACGACTACTAGTCATATTATCATGATGAAAGAATGTTATAGGATGATTTCTTATAAACTAAGTAATCTACCAGTTATAAGGCTTCATGGTCTCTATTATTTGTCATTCAGATGACTACCCTTCCCCTTATCAATGGAATTTGCTATGTCAGGAGAAAGGCAGGGACAAAGCAGCATCAGTTCTGTTTGATTTTAGGTATGACTCAGAGGTAGCAACTGTATGATAGGATGCATAGTCAGACTTAGAATTAACCAGGTGGGAAAATGTCTTACTTACCAAGATGAGGATAGGTCAAAAGAATCCTACCTTCACCTTCCCAAGGTCATTCTCTTGACTTTCCCAGTGACAGACATCCACTTATGGCAGTCCTCAGACTTTGGAGGCATATAGCATTTCCCTTGAATGATGCACAAGCAATCTTATGCAGGGTCTGGATTCAAGACTTAAAATGGCAGCAATGAAGTCCCAAGACACTCTTCCTTAAGTGGCAAAATTTCACTAATTACAGCTCAGGGCTAGAAAATTATTTTTATCATATATTAGCCTCCAAATTTAATCTAGAATTTTAAAAAACTATTCACAAATTTCATCTATTTTCTCTTATCATTCCTACCTTGGTCTGCAGATAAAGCCAAAGGGAGATTAGACCACTTCTAGAACACAATAAGATGTAGACAAGTGAGTCACATTTGGGCACAATTTCTTTGGTGAAAGCTATGATATCAGAAGGAACTGTGGCTTTAGAGCTAAGGAACAGTTCAACCTTGGTCAAGGATTGACATGTACACAATAATAATCTTTTTCTATAAGCTACAGATGACTACCAGTGAATGTAACTTGAAAGGCCAGCTGATTAAAAGCTACACAAGTTGGACAAGTGGCTATCATGCAACTTGCCACTGGGGTGTTGTCTGGAATAACCCATTCTTAATTAAATCTATTATCCCTTGTGCCACAACAACACCCCCTCCCCCAAACTAAAAAAGTATATCTGGGTAGGAGTGGCTATCCTATCCTAACTGGGATAGGTTTACCTATCCCAGTTACCCAGACCCAAGAGACCTGTTCAGCATTGTTCCCACTTCTTCCCCATAAATAAGTCCACACACAGTGAATAGCTGGTTCAAAATAATAGCATTAAAAGACACAATTACCTGAGTTTCTGAGTGGTCCCAGATGACACCCACTTATTTTAAAAGTTTTCTTTTTCTGCTTTGAGTGGGAGAGACCTTACTTCCTCAAATGGCAGTGCTGCTGAGTTTCACAACACCTTGTCAGTAGGGCTCATCCCAAGGAACCTCACAGACAAAGCTCTCCTAAGAGGATTTTGCCACGCTTTTCTCCCAACAGTAAGTCATTTACTACTACTACTACTACTACTACTACTACTACTACTACTACTACTACTACTACTACTACTACTACTACTACTACTACTACTTTCTAGGTTTTAAAAAATATATACTCCAATGATCACATAGCAGATGTATTTGTAATGTAACAGTATTCAAATTGAAAAGAGGAAGAAATGTGTTTGAACAGTTTCTCTTCTATTTAAAACATTACCAATCAGGTGATAATAATTTCCTTTAATACATTTCAAACTTATTAATTCATAGAAAGTCATTTATCACATTATCCTGAGAGTTTCATGCTAATCATAGTAGTTCATATAGTACTTACTCTGTGCCAGGCTTCTTCTATGTCTTGAAAGTTGATCAAGCCTGCTTTTTTTTAGTAATATTTTAAAATGTTTCATCTATAAATTCCCAATTTTGTTAACATTGTATGTCAGTTAGGAAAAGTACCTATAGAGGGGATAGTGTTATATTCAATTGTATTCTCAGAAGGTCTGAGCACTATGGTGCTCTTCCTTTACACAAGTTAGGCAATGTGTTAGCACTTCACAATTATGTGTTTCTCCCAAGAACCCTAGGAGAAAGGTGTAAATATTTATTATTCCCTTTATATAATACATAACATTATCTTATATATAATTCCCTTTATATAATATATAAGAACTGGTTAGATTCTCTAAATTACTACCATTTCAATATTTGCAACCCAATCAATTTTGATTTATAACAACTAATGGCAATAACTAAACTTTATTTTGGACAAAGTTCTATTATTTTTACTTTTTTTTTGGAGGGGGGAAGGTAGGGCAATTGAAGTTAAGTGACTTGCCCAAGGCCACACGACTAGTTTTTTGTGTTAAGTGGCTGAGGCCGAATTTGAACTCAGGTCTTCCTGACTCCGGGGCCAGTGCTCTATTCACTGCATCACTTAGCCGTCCTGTTCCATTATTTTTAGTTGGTTTATGTTAAAAAAAAACCAAACCATGGTGGCATACCCAACTTCTCATTACTGCTTCTTTGTTCCTTTGAATAACCCAAAGAGCCAAACCAGTTCCTTTAAATTTTCTACATGACTAAACCTTTAGGATGACTACCATATTTTACCACATAATCGTCACCTGCCATAATTGGTGCATCCTGTTTTTTCAGTCTAAAAAATTAGTTTATATCCTTTCATTGTGTAATTGTCACATGATGTAATTCTGTTCAATACATCACTTACAAGGTAAACAGAGCACCAATGTATTCACCCATAGGGATCCACATTTATCTCTTGTGCATTGTGACTCAGGAGCCTAGAATTCTCAGGGAAAGAGCATTGTCAGTATGTTTCCAAAAGCTGAATTGTGTGTTTTGTTTAGAGCACTGCCGTACTGGTCTTGTCACTGAACCGAATAAAGAGTTGAACAAGGCAAGTGGGTGGCCAGGCAAAGCTGCCATCAATGGATATGGTAATACCAGCACAAATTTTTTTTAAAGCTTCACATAGTGCTTACACCCCACTTTTATAGTAAAAAAAAA
>JAQQSW010017957.1:0-11350 GCA_028646575.1 Pseudocheirus occidentalis | reverse complement strand
GGTATCATACAATTTTTTTTTTGTTTGTGAAATTTCAACACATTTAAAGTTTCTCCTACAAAGTATGGGGAAGATATCAGAGGATATATAATTAGCTTTTAAACCTCTTAAATATGACACTGAAACCTCCCTCTAACACTGCTTCAGCCTCCGCCTTTGGGAGGAGAACAAGGAGTTCTAACATAGGGCTCCTGAGAAAGAGACCCTGTCCAAGCTGGACACCATCCCCCCCCCACCCCCCACTGAGTCCCACGCCTTATGAGGTCATGCTACAGGGAGGCTCCAGTGTGGAACTTAGCTTGCCCAAATTTCCATACCTGATTTTTAACTGTGCTACTATTCGGATACATCATTCATTCTTTATTTGGACAAAAATAAGAAGAATGGAAAGAGGGTTCATTGTCATCCACACACTGAGACACTGAGCTCTTACTGTCAGGTGAACCAGATCATTTTTTTATTTACGAAAAACATACAGAGCATAGGAAAAAGTCCAGTCAAATGTCCGTATACTATTGTCCACTCAACTATTAAAGGAGAAACAGGAACCTTTCAAATAGAAAAACTAAAGAACTGAATGATCATCAGGGGGTGTTTTCTTCACTGCAAAGCGGAGGGGGTCCAGCTGGAGAGATCTTCCCTTGGCTGGAAAACACCGTTTCTCAAGTCTGTGCTGATTACATAAAACAAAGCAAAACAAACTAAACAAAACAAACTAAACAAAACAAACAAAACATCGATGGGATTCATTGATCCTTTTTCCATCTCTGCTGCAAAAATCCTTAGAATAGATTCCAAAGCAAACCAGCCATTCCAAATCTACAGTCACTCTGCTCTTTAATTCACAAATTTAATTCACAAAACTGTTGAAAAAGCAGACATCTCTATCTAAAAGTAGAAGAAAAAAAGGTTTGTATAGAAAGTAATCCTGTTATACAATTATATTACACAGCTTCAGCTGTAATAGTTCCAGCAAACTCTTCTCAACCACTGACACTTTTAAGCCTAGGAATGAAGAGGTCTACCACAGCAATTCTGGTTCCTATTGGATCTGAGAACTTCCTTCGGTTTCTTTTATATCTACTTCTGTCACAGGAACCTCCAACTGGCTTGGATCAGCTGCTTCTTGTATTACTGGGCCTTCTGATTTGGTTTGATCAACCAACTGGTTATTAATGACAAGTCCTGGAAAAGGTCTAATGAAATTGAACTTGATAAATTCTGCTGAATCTAAGATCCTTGTCATGGACCTGATCGGCAGGTATCTGGGAACTGTGAAGGCCACCCCAGGGGGCATTCCATCTACAACCACACAGCCAGGATTCATGGTAATTTTCTTATATGGGACTTTCACAGGAAAGCCCATGCCAATCGCTTCACCAAATTTTCGACTAAAGAGGTCATTCACTTGTTTTCGAAGCTGGTGAGCCTTCTCTATTCTGGACAGCCTTTGCTGGCGGGCCTTCTCTATTCTGGACAGCGTTTGCTGGCGGGCCTTCTCTATTCTGGACAGCCTTTGCTGGTGGGCCTTCTCCATTCTGGACAGCCTTTCGTTCTCATCGTCTGGAATTGTCACCTGAATTATGTTGAGGTCCTCCACCCCTGATGCTGGGTTGGTGACATTGGCTGAATTCGTTTTTCCAGTGTTATGGAGGAGATCCACTGCAGAGTCTGAAGTCAAAGAGGGACTCCCTATAGATGGTGAAGTCCTCAAGATTGGTCCTTTTTGTGGGTGACATTGTGGAGATTTCATCAAGCCCAAGAACACTGCAGAGCCTCTTGGAGGGCTTTTGGAAGTGCTTTCTTTAATGGTAGCTTCCAACATCTCAGGCTTTTTCATGATAAACTTGATCTTGTCTTTATATCTGAGTATCTTCTCCAGTCTTGGAATGCCAAAAGTTGATGGTTGTTGGAATGGCACACCCTCCGGTAAGCCTTCAACATAAAAATCTTCAGGGAAAGATTCAAATAATGCAAAGGGTACCTTCACAGGGTGCTTCAGGCCAAGAGCCTCCCCACATTTTTCATTAAAGAGATTTTCAACCTTCTGTTTGAGGTCTGTAATTTTAGCATTCCAGGCCTCAAATGAAAATTCTCTACTTCTGGGTTTGAAGGGAGTATTGGAACCACTGATTTGGGTAGAATTTCGAACAGCTGTAGTTTGTGGCTCATTATTAGGACCTTCCACAGTCACCTCAATCTCCGGCACGTTGGAGTTGCTGCCAGGGCTCCTTGCTTTCTCTGACATCTGCAAAGCTTTAGTGTTGACTTTACTTGCCATTCCAGGAGGCAAGGAGGAAAGGACCAGCTCCGGCTTTTTAACCACAAACTTGATATTATTACTTCCACGGATAATCCTTTCAAGCCGTGGAATTCCAAACCAAGCTGGACTTCGGAAGGGGATTCCTTCTGGCAAGCCTTCCACATAGAGGAACTCGGAATTGGATTCAAAGACTGGATATGGTACCTTGACGGCCTCAGTAAGTCCAAGAGCTTGAGCAAATTTCAAATTAAAAATCTCTTCCACCTGCTTCCGTAGTTTAGCAATTCTCGAATGCCAATCTTCTTTCACTGGGGCATTGGTTTGGGGCTTAGTTATTTCCAGGGTGCTGTGAGTCAGCAGCTCTGGCCTTTTGATTACAAATTTAATTCTGTTGCCCACTTGAATGATTTTTTCCAGCCTTGGGATCCCATACCAGGATGGGCTTCTAAAAGGAATGTTTTCCGGGAGCCCTTCCACATACAGATCATTAGGATGTTCCTCAAAGTTCTGATAAGGCACAGCCTTGGCTTCAGTGCTTCCCAAGGCCTCAGCAAATTTTTTACAGAACAGCTCATCTACCGTCTTTCTTAATTTGGCGATCCTGACATGCCATTTTTCTTTTACTCCTGAAGTTGGTTTTTCTAGCTCTAAGTTTCCTGTTGAATTGAGAAGTTCAGGTTTCTTAATCACAAACCGAATCCTCTCTTTTGCCATCAATATCCTCTCAAGACGAGGAATTCCGTAAATAGATGGCCTTTGAAAAGGAATCCCTTCAGGCAGTCCTTCGACATACAGGTCCTCAACATGAGCATAGAAGAGGGAGTAAGGGATGGCCACCGGGCCTTTGGCTTTTATAGCTTGAGCGTATTTTCTCTCAAACAATTCTTCGACCTGTTTTCGTAGATCAGTAATTCGAGCCTTCCATTTCTCGAAGTTGAATTCCCTTCCTTTCCTTTTTCCAGCACTGGCTGCCTCATTGACTGGCTCAGCGTTCTTTGGTTTCTTGCTGGGTGGTGAATAGTCCTTATCTTCCACCGGTAATTCCATCTCTGTTCCTTCATTGCCTTTCGAAGAGTGATGGCTTCCTTGAAGAGACTTTGAAAGGGGGAGTTTTTCAGCAACACCACCAGTTTCAGAAGGGCCTTGAAAGCGGTATTGGTAGTATGCAGGGTCTTCCACTTCCTCTTTCACAGTAATAGCTGCCTTTTCTAAGGAAATGCCAGAATCTTCAGTCGGCTCCGTTTTCACTTTGGTAGAACAACTTCCACCTGGGGATGATATTCTTGAGCTTTCTGAGTCAGTGACAGATACACAACCGCCCAGCTGCTTCTTTGGCTCCAGGAAAGGTCTCTTAATGATGAAAGAAATCCCTCCCTTGTTCTCCAAAATCCACTTCAGTGTGGTGACATCATAGTTCTCTGGATGTTTGAAAGCTACTCCCTCAGGAAGGCCCTGCACCACAACAGCTGACTGGTCCCTTAGCATTTTCTCATACGGAACAGGTACCACAGTGGATTTGCCTAGGGCTTTACTATAGCAAAAGCAGAAATGGTCTTCCACTGTTTTTCTGAGAGTTTCTATCTCGATGGCATCAACAGTCGTCCTATTTGGGTGGGACGCGGCCCTCATCTTGGGAAGCTCTGCAGCCTTTTCACCTTCACCAACACAATATTTTACAAAATCCTTCTGAAAACCTTTCCTGGCGTTGACATAAGCCCGTGCTCGCTCAGTGCCAACAACAAACACGTCTTTCTCGTATACGGCAATGCAGGCTACTTCTGCCTTTGATTTGTCAAGTTCTTTACACATTGACTCAAGGGCAGACATGAGGAACGTGACCACCATTCTGTTCTCTGAAGACTCATTGTCATCCACAGACACCATAGATCTTGCTACTGGTGCCATGATTCCCGATGCAGCGGCGGCCGCGGTAGCAGCAGCGGCGGGGACGCAGGGAGCGTGCGGGGGTGCCGATCAGGCCGGGCCGGGCCTGGGATGGGGGCGTCCGGGCTCGCTTGCGGGCTGGCCGGTCCTGTCTGCGCCTGGCCTTGGGGCTGTCGCTGTCACCTACGCCTCCGGGCCTGCGGTCGGGGCACTGCTGGCCTGAGCGCCTGAAAAGCGGAGGAACAGAACTTAGCGGGCGGGCAGCTAACAGAGACTGGGCGCGCGAGGTGGGGTCCGCGGCGGTGTGTGGTCGCTGTAGTGGGCTCTCCCTCAGCAGCTTTCAAAGACATCTACGTTAATAAAGGAGCTCTCGCGCTTATTTAAGGTCTGTGGTCCATGGAAGTGCGAACCCGTGTTCATACCTTAGTGAACCAACTATGTTCTCACCTAATTAAGGCATCGGGAGAATCTCGTCCCTTGGGGGTAATTTTCTAGGCTGTCCCTTCCCTTACGTGTGAATATGCCAAAGTATTTATAGATATCACAATACCCTATTTCTTCCCCATTATTTTAGGGGGCTTAAATTGGGTGGGATCTTATGAGACCTTGGGTGAATGTGGAGAAAGAATTCGAAAGTGGATAGGAATTAGGAAGCTGGCAGAAAATGTGAGATGGCCTCAGCAGGCTTTATTTTTGCTTAAATCTGCAGCGTTAGCAACACTAATCGGGGCAGAAATAGCTCGTAGTCTCATAGTGCTTTATAATTCACGAAGTTTGTAACATACACCGTCTCCTTTGAGTTTTCTGGCTATCCTAGCGAAGACTTTCTTCTAACAGCAGCAGGACTTTTGAAGTCCTTTCTTTGACAATTTTACTTAAGGCAAGCTGTTGGATTTGATAACTATTGTCTTTAAAGAAACTGCCTCAGTGGGCAATGTGGTCCCGTCTGGGGATCTTTATTGGGGTCAGTTATAGAAGAATTTCTTATTAGCATCAATTTTATTTAGAATGGTAGAATGGATCCAGTAGATGTATTAAGATCCAAGTGAGGAGGAGGAAGACGATTGGAGAAGTAACAGGCACCCCTTTTTGCCTTTTTCCTCTTTATAGAACAGGTCAGAGAGCCGCAGAACAGACCTGTGTTCTGGAAGGGCATAAAGAGGAGGGCCTTTTATGGAGTCTCTTCCTTCTGGAAACCCTTAATGGTGGCATCAGGGCAGAAAACAGGAATTCATATGTTCCTCCATAGCGTTCTGAGTCCAGGTCATGGACCGATAGTGGATTCTAACATGCCAAAACATATCAGAAGCCAGGGTAATGATAGAGTTCCTTTAGAAGCCCATGATGGAATTGTATGTGCATACCTGAGAGGTGAGTTCAGGGACAATACTCCTAAACACCAACATCCTGTATAGAGAAGGGGAATTTGTCTCCTAGGTGGTTCATACTAAAATCTAGCCTTCTAGTCAGTGAAGGGAGATGTTCTGGGCTGTACCAACCTTGGGTATTACCTAGTGGGTCCTTCCAAATTTGAAAGTTCAGGTATTGAACCTAGATAAAGATTTCAGGAACAGCATGCATTTGGGGGGAAAGAAAAAAAAGATCACTCTTGTGTTGGCTACAGCTAGAGAACAGAGCCGTGGAAGGAAGGTAGAAAGTAGGACAAGAGATTTGGATCATGTCATCCCTGGCTATTAAAGAGAACTATGCAGACATTGTAGATCAATATACACACACAACATTTTATTTAATTAGCATAAATTTTAGCCATACCAGTTTCATATGGAATAAAAGCTTTCATTAGCTATTAGGAACCATTTTCCATATTAATGAGATTAATTTACTTTAATTAATTAATGAGATTTTCTGTGTCTCCTTGTAATGTTAATGGAATCTGAAGATCTTCCATGCCCCTTTCTATTGGCACTTAGTAAACAGGCACTTAGCACCTTACTTCAAGTTAAGCACTTAGTAAACAGGCACTTAGCACCTTACTTCAAGTTAACACCTTGGGAGTAGTTAACACCTTAACAGGAAGGGGCAGAACAAGGAGGAGCTATACTATAAGGAAGAGAACCACACCTGGAGACTGCACCTTTTTGCTGAGATCCTCCTTCTGCCAGGAAAACTTCCAAGAACCAGGCTGAGAAGCTATTGTGAGTGAGAGAGGGATCCCTGCTTGAGGGAGCCTGTTCTATTGTGAAGGCTTGGAAATGTGGGTGTTTACTACATTAACCACGTGTAGCAACTTCATGACTACTATGACTTTGGCTTTCTGGTTCTGGGACTCAGTTTTCTGGTATTTGAATAAAGGTTTTGGTTCTGTCCTCTACTGGAGAGTTTGCTACATTTTGTGATTCACAACTATACCAGCATATTCATAACTACTGTGGGTGTTGTGAATATTGCATTATTGATACACTCCTATGTCTTCCTATGAAATCTCATTTATGCTAATTAAATAAAATGTTGAAAATTTCATTTATTTCATGAAAATATACATAATAAGATTGTGTTCAGACTTTAGAGACACCCTGTATTTATTCTATATATCTTATATATGCACTTAATTGTGTCTCTCCCCTTAGAACGTGTACATCTTGCAAGCAGTAATTATTAATTCTTTTATTTCTATACTCCACACCTAGCAGGCACATAGTAGGCACTTAATAAATATTTATTGATTATTGATTGTGATATAGGATTTGAAATTTGGTCTTCCTCCCTCTGATGCTGACTTTTAACCTCTACAACATGCTGCCTTTTGTATGTATCACTGTAGGAGGTGAATCAAATTGCTTGATATTTGCCAAGCCAATAACAAGTTCACCTGTACTGTTGGAGTGGTTAGTTCCCAATTCTGGAGAGTTTGGAACCTGACCCTCAGTTATTCCTTAGAGTCAGTGTGTCATATGGTCAACATATTGTTTTTACTCACTTTAAGAAACTCAATCAATGAAATCTTACAATCCAGGCAAACCCCCAAAATGGGGGTCATTGCTGCAAGCCACTGAGACTCAAGCTCATGTTACATGCATCCTGCCAAGGAGTGACCCAGGAGATTTTGTCATTACAACTGAAATCAATACACAATTTGTTCTGATCAGGGGTGGGATTTTTGGTATTTGAACCATTAGGCTAATTTGCAGAATGAAACAGTTTGAACATTAAATTTGCTGATGGGTTAATGACCCTGAAACATTTTCAGATTTGTACTTTATAACTATTTCTGGTCTTTTGTTGTTTTTTTTTTAAATAATATTTAGGAGAAAGCTACACAAGATAACAAAAACTGGAAGATGTTTTTCTCAGAACTTAAAGTTTTGAATTTGTGAGTATATTCTCTATCTTTAATTTCTCTAATTTCTATTCCCTTGCTGTTATACTATCTAAAATAATGGTTAGTATTTGGTAGAGTGTGCTCCATAAGTGATTTTGTGAAATAGACCATTTACATTACTAATGTAAATATATTTTAACCAGAGCATTAAATCTCCACCATAGGGTAGGCAGCTAGTTGCTACCACAGTGCACAGAGTGCTAGACCTGGAGTCAGGAAGACCTGAATTCAAATCTCTCCTCAGACACTTACTAGCTGTGTGCCCTGGGTAAATCACTTAACCGCCACTTGCCTCAGTTTCCCCATCTGTAAAATGGAGATAATGATAGCACCTACCTCCCTGGATTGATGTGAGGGGCAAATAAAATAATAATTAGAAAGCCCTCAGCACAATGCCTGGCACATCGTAAATGCCATGTAAATATTAACTATTATTATTGTAGGATGTCCAATATTTTACAAAACACTGTATTGTGATGTATTTTGTGTAGCATTGGGGTTTCTTTTTCTTCTTCATTAGATACATGCCAGTATGGACTATTACATTTTTTCCTTTTTTTTTTTTTTGGAGGGGAGAAAGCAAGGTAATTGAGGTTAAGTGACTTGCCCAAGGTCACACAGCTAGTAAATGTCAAGTGTCTGAGGCCAGATTTGAATGCAGGTCCTCCTAACTCCAGGGCTGGTGTACTATGCACTGCACTACCTAGCTGCTTCCTATTATATATTTTTTTCAACCTGACTTTAAAAATTGAATTTTAAACAAAGGGTTCAAGAGCAATTGAAGTATATATTATTTACTGGGAATTCATTCCTGAGTCTGGATATCTTTGGAGACAAATTCCAGTGACTTCATTTTTACAAAAAAGTAGCTGTGTGGCATGGTTTGAAAAGGACCACCCATCACCTTTTATATGCATAGACAATATTTTTCTCAGATGTTTTCAGAACCAAAAAGTAGTGGGAGCACAAACCTCAGGCTTACCTCTTATCTTTAGCCCCATGACCAACAATCAGAATACCAAGAGTTAATCATTAAAGTTTCACATATAAGGGAGGAAAAAACTTAAGAATTAAAAAAAAAGCTTTCTTATTGACTTTTGTCATTACATCACAGTTATTTTGGAGAAAAAAAAATCCTATGCCTGATCACATTGATCCTTGTAATACCAACAAATGACCCCCCCCATCTCATGATACAATGATCACATCAGACATCATATGTAACCTTGTGCTCCAGTTGTATTCTGCTTTTCTGTGGTAAAAAAAAGGAAGGAATTTTTCATTATCTGTTCTTCAAAGCGCTAATTTTAATGATAAATTTTTTTAAATTCCGTTTTTTATAATCTGCTATCCCATCATATTTTTCCCAACTTAGTAGTATTTTATTTTTTCCAATTACATGTAAAGATAGTTTTCAATATTCATTTTTATGAGGTTTTGAGTTCCAGATTTTTTTCTCCCACCCTCCCCAAGATGGCAAGCAATCTGATAATTTAATATGTACAATCATATTAGACATATTTCCGCATTAGTCATGTTGTAAAAGAAGAATCAGAACAAAAGGGAAAAACCACAAGAAAGAAAAAAAGAGAAAAAAATAGTCTGCTTCAATCTGCATTCAGACGCCATAGTTCTCTCTCTAAATGTGGACAGCATTTTCCATCATGAGTCTTTTGGAATTGTCTTAGATCATTGCATTGCTGAGATGAGCTAAGTCTATCAAAGTTGATCATTGCCCAATGTTGCTGTTACTTTGTACAATGTTCTCCTGGTTCTGTTCATTTCACTCAGCATCAATTGATGTAAGTCTTTTTAGGTTTTTTTGAAATCCTCCAGCTTATTATTTCTGATAGCACAATAGTGTTCCATTATTTCATATACCACAGCTTGTTCAGTCATTCCCCAATCGATGGGCATCCCCTCAATTTCTAATTTTTTGCTACTACAAAAAGATCTACTATAAATATTTTTGTACATGTGGGTCCTTTCCCCTTTTTTATGATCTCTTTGGGATACAGACCTAGTAGCAGTATTGCTAGATCAAAGTATCCAATCATATCTCAATTCCTTCCTCCTGCTCCCTTTCCCTCTTGCCTCTCATGTCCTTCAAAATCTAGCTGGAATCCTAGCTCCTCATTTATTTCTTTATTTGTAGCAGAGTTTTAAGAGTTAACCTTCACATAAAGTTTAGGTGGGGTGATTACCTTTCTCTCTACTTGCTCTTGCTTACTTTTCCTTAATTCTGGAAGCACAGTTCTGCCATTCAGTTCTCTCATTATGAGAATCAATTTTTTTTAAAAAGAATTCTCTTTATAGAATCTCTTCACAAGATAAGATGTACAACAGTTTCCTTAGGAAAGAAGTTCTCTTTAAACACCTTATCTTTGTACCTCAATCAGTCTCTCTTCACTCATGACAGTTACAGTTAGATGCCACTTTCTCAAGATTGTATTCCTTCTTTGAGTAATTAAATTGTAAAATCAGATCTTTGCAATTAAGGGAAAGACAATTAACAAATCAATTATTTTGAACTTCTTTATAGTTTATCTGTTACTGTAGCCATTTGTTTCTAAGTATGATGCTCTATTTTCAATAAAGCTATTGGTAGGGGCGGCTAGGTGGCTCAGTGAATAGAGCACTGGCCCTGGAGTCAGGAGGACCTGAGTTCAAATCTGGTCTCAGACACTTAACACAAAAACTAGCCTAGTGAACTTGAGCAAGTCACTTAACCCCCAATTGCCCTCCAAAAAGCAAAAAAAAATTAAATAAAGCTATTGGTAGCTATGAATGAGTGAATGAAAAATACATAAGCTTCACAAGGGCATGTATATATAATTTCATGAATCTTTTATTTCATATTAGGGATCATGATTCATTATGTACTTTCTGGTAATGACATTTGTGAGCCAGACTTAGCTAATTTACCTAAACTAAGAAATGATTATTCTTAACAGTAAAAGTATAAACAGGATGCTTTCCCCCCCCTTCTCTGCTTTGCATTATTAGCTTCTGAATTATAGTGTCCAGAATATGCATGTATATAAGCACAGATATTCATATGGGTACTTTCATAGCTATAGTGATCTTTACATATGTTAGTATATGCTCACATATATAAGGCAACATGGTACAGTGGGAAAAGCTCTCAACATGGAATCCAACATCATGGATTCAAATCCTAGTTGTGCCACTTACTATCTATGTAACCTTGAATAACTGTTTTTGTCTATGTCATATTGTATTTTTATCTATTTTGTTAAACATTTCCCAATTACATTTTAATCTGGTTCTGGGCAGCACTCAGGGCTACATCTTTCTTTATTCTAGAAGATCATAAGGCCACTATCACCAAGGGGTGGAAGGTGGTGGGAGTGAACACTATGGTTATTCCATTACAGATTGAGGCAAACATTCACAATATAATATTCACAACATTACATCTTATCACAGAAAGTCTTAACATTAGAATGGCCACACAGTCTTCACTACAGTGGCCACAATATTTAGAACAAGGAACAAGAGAATAATCACCTGGTCTCCCTAAGAGAGAAATCCTTCTGACTTAATCATTCAATCAATCAATTCACAATATATCAATCTTCCACTCATGGGGCAACCATTAATCAGTCACTTATCTAGCGGTCAGTCACTAAGCTAGACTCCCAATTACTAAATATCAGTAATCACTATTACAGTCATTAGAAAATCATACAAACTCTCCACTCCTTGGTTTCCAGCAAACCTCAGTTTTATCCAAGGGGAGGCCTTTTCTTCATCTTGACTCTGGGTGGTCTCTCTGAGTCCCTGGATCCCCTTCCATGGTCCCAACTCCCTCCTGAATCCACCAATCACCTGGATTCAGA
>JAQQSW010017956.1:0-11350 GCA_028646575.1 Pseudocheirus occidentalis | reverse complement strand
GATGACTATACGCTGGGTGAGAATGTCCGGCAGTTACCTTGCAATCACTTATTCCACGATGGCTGCATAGTACCCTGGCTGGAACAGCATGATACCTGCCCAATGTGTCGGAAAAGCTTAAGTGGACAGAACACTGCCACAAATCCCCCGGGACTGACAGGAATGAATTTTTCTTCCTCCTCTTCCTCCTCCTCCTCCAGTTCGTCAAGTAATGAAAATTCAACAAACAACTCGTGAATCTCACCACCAGCCAGTCCAACCAACCACCCCCCGACCTTCTTCCCTCTTTCCCCTTTGCCCCCAATCTACCCTTGTCCATTGCCCATCTGCTTCCTGGTCAGAGGGAGCAGCTAATCTTCCCCCACCCCACACTGAACCCAGGAGACAGAGTGGGGAGAAGGGGGAGGGGGCGGGAGAGACCCCAAGACCTCCTTTTTTCCCTTTTTCTTTCTTTTTTTTTTTTTAACAAGCTTTGGAAGCACCAAAGGCCTTTAGACCTTTTCCCCCCTCTCTACCTGCCAGTCCCCAACTCATCTGACGGTTCCAGGGAAGCTCTGTCTCTCCTGCCAATTGATGGCTACTACTACGCTGGCTTACAAAGCCTCCAGGTCACATTAACTGTGTTTCATCAGTCTGGATCCTAGCAGGTACCAGGTTGTTTGAAATGAAGGATGGATGTGGCTAGGCCATCTCTATGGTTGTGGATTTGAGATACTTTTCATTTTCCCCTTTCTCCCCAACAGCCCCCCTAACCTTTGTAACCCCCTCAGAGGAAACATAGACAATGCTCCCAGGTGGGAAGGCCGGTGGAGTGTGGCTGTTTCCATTGCCATCCAACATGCGAACTGTCGGCTCCCCCTTGAGCTGTCCTCTCCTCCATCATCCTGTCTTTATAACCTCGCCCTCTAATGCTCAACAACGGAAAGGGTTTTTATAATTTTAAATTATTACTGCTGTTAAATAAATGGACTTTTTAGCTCAAAAAAATGTATGTGTGAAGGCTGTTGTTTAGCTGAAGTTAAATTAGCTTAAATTAGCATTAAACAGTGAGATGACCTTAAGGCAAGACCTATGTCATATTTGACATCTAAGAAAATGTTAGCAATAATGTGATGGCAAATATATACACACACACACACATATATATAGTTTCTACTGGTAACAAAATCAAAGATACAGTTAGTACTACTGTGGTTTGTTGCCTATATTCATAATTGAAGAAATGCTAAATTTCGGTTAGAAGTTAGTAAAAAATAAAGATAATTTTTTCCCATTCAAGTTCATGGACTTCCTTAAATCTATCCATGGGCCCCTAGTGGTACATGGAACCCAGATTAATGACCCCTGCTCTAAATAACTTCTATGCTTCCTTTTGAGTTCTAGTGACCAAAAGTTTTTATATCATTAAAAGAAATAAAAGAATCTTCTTTGAGATAAATTGAAATCACTCATATAAAAATTGCTATTTTTTATAATCTCTAAATAAAAATAAATGTGTCCATAATCTTGTGAAAATGATCATGATCGTGCATCCTTAAACATTCTTTTTTCCCTAATTCTCATATCTTATCAACATGGCACTTGGCAAAGCCTCTTTTGGTTTGTTCTACAATTGTTGAACATAGCGGTTATTTCCAGCTTTTCGCTGTTACCAATAAGACAGCTATGAATATTTTTGTGCACACAGGTCCTTTTGTCCTTTTGACAAAATGTTATAGTCCTGACAATAAGATTCCTGCATGGGGTGAAAATGACCAGTCCCCTGATAATTTCTCCCCAATTCTTTAAGCTTAAATTCAAGCCCCTTCCAAAGTTATATTCAACAAAGTAATTTTAACAAGTATCCTGATGAGAATCATGAATGTCTTCAGGAGAGCAAAACAGTGAAGTGCAAATGAATAGTCTTTCTTCTGCTTTGCTTTATTAATCATCTGAAGACAAAGTGAGGAAAATAATAACTTACTTTTATTGTACCTTTTTGTAAGATTTGCAGAGTGTTTTCTTCACAACAACTATGTGAGGCAGAAGTATAAATGTTGTTCTTCTTTTACAGAAGAGGAAATTGAAGATTTGAGAGGTTAATTACCTCCTTGCTTTTAATCACACAGGCAAATGAGAAAGGGAATTGTGTGTTTAACTTTGAAAGTTTTTTCCTCCTCATTCTACACTAAATGCACTTTTAAACAAACAGATCCAGGGCTATTTGCGTGCTATTCCAAATAAAATTTTCTTTGCCCCCAGTGAGGCTTGTATCTGACCAATTTCCCTGATTTTTATCTGTATATACTAATTTTCTGCCAATAAGATGGAACATTATGCAATCAAACTGTATCCAATCTAACAAACAACTCAAGTCACAAACTTTGCAATCCAAATGATTGTAAGTACAGCACTGAATTGTCCTATGATCCTATGACTCCTAGATTAGATTCCAAAAGAATACATTTGATGCAAATATATTACATGATGATAATCAGCATGTTACAGAACAGAAGCCCTGATAACTTTCCCATCTTCCTCAATGCCTTTAGATTATTGTTCACAATATTCCTCTCTATCCTATTCCCTCCCCTAAAACCCCTGAAACTCAGTGAACCCACTGGACCAACACCTTGATCTCAGATCCTCAATCTTCTCAACTCTCTTGACTTCCATTTGAAACTTCTTTTTCTTCCAAGATTTTAAACTTTGGAGTTAATTTATTCATTCAGCAAATGTTTATAGGTACCTCCACTTTCTCACCTCCTACTCTCTTGTTAACCCTTTAAATAAGGTTTACAAACATCACTCAACTGAAATTGTTCTCTCTAAAGTTACCAATGAATGATCTCTTAGTTGCCAAATGTCTCAAGTCATAATCATTTTGACTTCTCCGGGGTATGTGACACTGTTGAATACCTTTTCTTGAATATTCTCTTCTGTCTATTGCTTTGTTCTTTCTGGATTCTCCTCTTAACTAACTGCTCCTTCTCAATCTCCATTATTGATTCATCATCATTCCCACTATGAGCATACTCATGGGTGTGCCAGTAAATGTTTAACAACCAGCTCTCCGGGGGGGAAAATGCAAGTACCACACACTTATAAGTTTAATTTGTATTATTAACATTTCCCCCCCCCCAATTTCTTGAGTCTAGATGATCAATTATCTCTGTCTCTCTCTGTCTCTGTCTTTCTCTCTGTCTCCGTCTCTCTGTCTCTTTTTCTCTCTCTGTCTCTCTCTGTCTTTCTCTGTCTCTGTCTCTCTGTCTCTCTGTCTCTGTCTCTCTGTCTCTGTCTCTCTGTCTCTCTCTGTCTCTGTCTCTCTTTCTCTCTCTGTCTCTGTCTCTGTCTGTCTCTCTGACTCTCTGTCTCTGTCTCTCTCTGTCTCTCTCTGTCTCTCTCTGTCTCTCTCTCTCTCTCTCTCTCTCTCTCTTTCTTTAATGGGGTCACACGGCTAGTGTTAAGTGTCTGAGGACAGATTTGAATTCGGTGCTCTATTCACTGAACCACCTAGCCACCCCAGTTAATTCTCTTGAACTGGTAAGAACTGTTCCCAACACACCCCAAGTACAGGTATTTAGTGTACCCCAAGTCTGTCTCCTGTACTCCCTTCCCTCTCTATATTCACTCAGCTCCCATGGGTTCAATTATTATCTCTGTGCATTTGATTCCTGAATCTATGTATCTAGCCTTTGACTCTCCCGACTACCAGTTAGATATCACCAACTACCTGTTATTTTCCATATTTTACAAAGGAGGACATTGAAGCTCAATGGAGTTTAGCCTGTGATCATATAGTTACCGAGAATCCGAGGTGGCTGCCTTCCTGACTCCAGATTGAGAATTCTATCCACTGTACCTAGACTCCACTTTAAGATACATCTATCAAATTGGCAAATATAATTAAAACAACAAGAATCTAAAGTTGGCAGGGCTGTATTAGAACAGGTAGCCTTATTACCTTATTTATGGGCCTCTAAATTGGGACAAAAGTTTTCGGGGGCAGTCTGGCAATATGGATCATCATGAATTTCATTAGAACCTTTGACCCCAGGACTCTCATTGTCATGACTATAACTTAATGACTCTATCAAAAGGACAAAAGGACCTACCTGTACAAAAACATCATGGCTGTCCTAATGGTAACAGTGAAAATCTAAAAATAACCTCATGTCCAACAATTGGGGAATGAATCCAAAAGAGACTTATCAAAAAAATTGGAGCTATATTACTGAAGTGGCATCCTATTATGCTGCAAAATGACAAATAAGAAGAACACAAATAAAAATAGAAAAACTTCTACAAAGCACTGAAAATTGAGGTCAGCAGAAAAACAATCCGTTGACTACAACCAAATGGGAAGCAACTAGTGAAGACAAAAGAACTATATAGCTATATAGACAGAAAAGAAATTGGAAAGGAGCACAAAACAATTAGTATTGTTATTTTTTTAAAGCGTATATTTTAAAATTAAAATATTATGAAGTTTAGATTGCATTACTTTACCAAAGATTCAACACCATACTGTGTGCATTTATTTATATTTGTTGAGAATAGATCTGTAACCTGGGAGCAGCAGAGGTGTTACAGAGAACATCTGATAGGGTTCAGAAGAAAGGTAGACCTCAAAAAGGGTGTCATGGTGTGGGGACACTGGGAGAGGGGAGCCTGGATTAGGAAAAGGGATCGTGAAGAGCAGCAGAGGATGCAGAGGAGAGGAGACAGCAGCTATGGGGAAGAAGAGCTCTACACCACCCCAGATGCTGGCACCATGGACAAACTAGGCACTCTACCCTAGTTATTGCTCTGGGTGAGAGTATTAAGTTTATAATAAGTACTTTTTAGCTCTCTCTTGGACTCACTTTTTGCCTTCAGAAAACAAAACCGAACTTTAGAGCCAACCTGGTCCTGGGGAAAGGAAACCTCACAAGGTCTGAAATCATGGTCCTCAGAGCATAGAAATGTGAATTAGATGTGTTTGGACAGAACCAGAGAGGTGACATCCCCAAGAAGGATCTGGCCTGGGAGGGACTGTATGGGGGATAGATAGGAATTCATCACAATGTCAAGAGGTTGCTCCAATGACCCCAAGTTCAATTTCTTTCCAAGTGGAGTAGACAGGTTATCTACACAACACATCTGTTTCTGTATGTTTTAGAGTTCCTGTGAATCTTTTGTATCTCTGCACTGGGGACAGTGGTAAAATAAAGACTATTTCACCTCCCCTTTTACCCCCCAGAAGAAACCTCAGTTATTTGAAAGGGGGGAAGTATTATGGCATATAAAACAAGGAGACATGACTGATAATAGCAACAGAGTTTGAAAATGTTATCTGTGAACAAAAGGAAAGTATTTCTTTTTTTTGTTTGCTTTTAGTTTTCAACATTCACTTTTATAACATTTTGAGTTTTAAATTTTCCTCTTCCCTCTCCTCTCTCCCAAAGACAGCATACATTCTGATATAGTCTGTACGTGTATAATCATATTAAACATGTTTACACATTAGTCATGTTGTAAAGAAGAACCATAACTAAAGGAGAAAACCACAAAAAGGAGGAAAAAAGAAAGAAAAAAGAAAAAATAGTATGCTTTGATCTTCTGCATTCATACTCCATAGTTCTTTCTCTGGATGTGGATAACATTTTTCATCATGAGTCTTTTGGAATAATCTTAGATCATTGCATTGCTGAGAAGAGCTAAGTCTATCAAAATTAGGCATCATGCAATGTTGCTATTACTGTGCCCAGTGTTCTCCTGGTTTTGGTTGCTTCATTCAGCATCAGTTTATGTAAGTTTTTATAGGTTTTTCTGAAATCTGCCTACTCATCATTTCTTATGGGACAATAGTATTCCATTACATTAATATACTGCAACTTGTTCAGCCATTCCCCAATTGATGGGCAACCTCTCAATTTTCAGTTCTTTACTACCACTAAAAGAGCTTCTACAAATATTTTTGTACATGTGGGTACTTTTTGCCATTTTTAGGATCTCTTTGAGGTACAGACCTAGAAATGGTATTACTAGATCAAAGGGTATGCCCAGTTTTATAGCCCTTTGGGCATAGTTCCAAATTGTTCTCCAGAATGGTTGGATCATTTCACAACTCCACCAACAATGCATTAGTGTTCCAATTTTCTCTCACCTTCTCCAACATTTGTCATTTTCCTGTTTTCTCATGTTAATCAATATGATAGGGCAATGTGGTACCTCAGAGATGTTTTGATTTGCATTTCTCTAACCAATAGTGATTTTAAGCATTTTTATATGACTATAGATAGCTTTAATTTCTTCATCTGAAAACTGCTTGTTCATATCCTTTAACTATTTATCAACTGGGGAATGACATATTTTTATAAATTTGATGCAGTTTTCTATATATTTTAGAAATGAGAAAAAGGAAAGTCTTTATATTCAAAGATCTGTTAATCATCTTTGGCCTTTTTAATTGTAATTAAATACATTCCAATAACTCTAGGTGACCATTTACTTCCTAAAGAGAAAGCCACCACACAGTTATACCTACTGAATAAATGTATTCCTTAAAAGTTACCTGCAGAGCAATTTTTATTGTGTTATTTTAAAATTTTACCTTCATTATAATTTTGATGGGGTGGAATGGGGGGAATGTGAGCTACAAGAAGTAACAAAATAACATTGATGCATAAGTATAATGTATCAAAAAATCCATGATTTCACTGGTATGTGATTCACATCAAAACCCCTCTACAACTTTAGCAGACAAATTCTGTGAGTAGCTCAAAAAAAGTGTATACTTAAAATTGCCTACACAGGCAACCTATACAGGATAATCCTTTTCTAATTTAGCCAAGTTGGCTCCCAAATGGCATGCATGAAGTCCATGGATGCGCCAATACTTAAAGCCTTTCCAGCATGGTAGGAACTGTCTTATCTTGAACTCCTATGTCACAGCATTTGTAAAATCATGGTCATGGTCATGTCCCCAAATGAGGCATCAAAGGAGTATTTTAGTGGAGAAAGAATATAGCAAGACTGCAACAAACCTAAAATCACATTTTTTTTCAGGGCATGGAATACATTTAGTATAAGCATAATAAATGACAGTAAAATAATTAAAGGAAAAGAATATATGATATGGTTAAACCATGAAGAGTAGGATGCCACATATTGAAGTCCACCCAGATTACCCTAAAATAATTAAGGTCTAGATTAAGTTTGGAGTGCCTCCCCTGTCTAAAGTTATAGATTGCATTTGGATGCAAGCTTCTAGATAATGTATAGAATTTAGCTTTATCCCTAACAGACAATAACAATTTAATGGAAATACCTTATGAATACTTTTTAAACTATAATATACCTTGGCTAGCCTTTGGTGGGTTAATTTCTGAAAAAAATTAATATCCTTAGGGGAAAAAATTTTAAATAAGTAGAAATATTTGCATGTTAAAACAGAGGAGAAAAATGTGCTTTGTGAAATGGCTATGAAAATGTGAATTCAGAGCCTCTGACCACAGGATAAAAAGATACATGGATATGCAAAAGACTTTACATGTGTTTTCCTCCTCCTCTAATAGACAGAAGTTATTAACTTGTTTTAAAAAAAATTATAGCCTAGAAAAAGAGAAGAAATTTAGACATCTATTAAAAACAGAAAGTGTTATGCTAAATAAAGTCTAAGTCTTTAAGACAGTGGATTTCCTAGATTTCCTAGAAACTTCAACTGAATCAACAACCATTGATTGGAGTGTCGTAATGACAGCTCTAAAGAAGAAATCTGATGTAATTCTGGCAGCATAATTTTACAGGGGTCATATCTGCAATTGTCCGAGGTTGAGATAACAGTTGAGCATGAAATTTTTTAAAATTGATTTCTATCAGTTTCTATTTTATCTTCATTGCTTAACAAATATCCACTTTTCTCTCCAGAAGAATTCAAGTGGGCATCCAGAACTGAAAATATCAAACCTCTTCGAAAAGTAAAAGAAACAGAAAACCCAGCAAATAGATTAAGAACCCAACCAAATCCACTTAAGTTTTTGGAAGATGTTTCTGAAGTAACTCAAAGATAAGGTTCTTTGGCTAAAAACATTTTCAAACGAAAAATCCCAAGAAAAATGATAATTTTCCGTCAAAATACTCCTAAAGTAATAAACTTGGTATAGAAAGTAACAATTGTTAATTAAACTGTGTTACAATAGATTTTAGTGATTTAAAATTTAAAGGAAAAGCAGCAATGACAATAAGATCCAGAAAAGTCATTGTGAGTCTAGTCACAAACCGTTACCCAGTGTTCCACAGCAGGATAACTCAACTTTCTTTTCTTATGCTAACCCTGTTTTCTAGTATAACAGTAGGGATCCAGGTCTTTCAGCATACTCAGTGCGCTCATCCTGCTGTACAGATTTATTGAGCTTCTGGGAATGCATGATAGTGCGTAATGGAGGGTCCCTGGCCCTGATTCAGGGCCTGTGTAAGTATTATGGGACTGTTTCTTATTGGCACATGCATGGCAATAAAAATCCATTTACTTGGCTGCTGAGCCAGAACCAAGTGGTTATGCAGAAGCTATGAATAGGCAAAATGGTCCTTTCTTCCCTGTCAACTTTTGAGTGAAGAAGAACTACTGTAGATGTCCAAGTAGGGGAGGAACCTCAGGCCTCTCTCACACCTGGGTGCTATTTCACTGTGAATACATGGCATGTTTGTTTTTCTGGGTTTGTTGTGTTTATTCTTTCCTGATGTTGGGTGAATGAATATCAGAGAAAAAATGGACAAGGCTATAACCTTATGGCCTGCTGGCACAGTCAGCAGCTGAGCCCAGGCAGAAGCAAGCCCTGAGAATCAACCTATGTGATCCAATCTAGCAATGACCTAACCCAAGAAGCACCAAAACACTGTATTTCAAAAGAAAGCAAGCAACAAATGCTGGGCCAGACCGACCCAGAAGTGAGGGTAGTAGGAGGAATATTAGCAGCTATCACTTTAAGTTTGAATCCACTCTCCCCAGGGACTCGGCGCTGGTATATTAGAGTTGGTTCCTGGTTTTAGAGTTTTTATGGTTTGGATTTTTGCCATGTCTTCTCAGCTAATATCCCTTTGTTAAAGCTAAATTGGTGTTAATCAGGAAGGAAATAAGCATCTCATTTGATCCTCTCAATAACTCTGTAAGGTAAGGTGCTATTGATATCCCCAATTTATAGTTGAGGAAACTGAGACAGGCAGAGTTTAAGTGATTTGCCCAGGGCCAAATACTAGCAAGTATTTGAGACTAGATTTGAACTGAACTCGGGTCTTTCGAACTCCAAGCTTGTTGGTCTCTATCCACCACAATTCCTAGCTGCCTCCATTGAGGAGCTAATGTCTAGTTAGATGATATCAGTGAAATAGAAATGGGGTTAACTGATATCGGGGAGATGCTAAATGACTAAACAATATTGGGGCAGTATTGGCAATAGCAGTAGAGAAAGACAGACTTAATTTCTTAGGGTGTATACTCCTCACATCCTGAATGGGAGAAGGAGTCTTGCTCTGGGGACCTAAACTGCCAAAGGAATGGGATTGGGAGAGTAAATCCAGAGCCTGTAACTCCTACATTGTAGCAACCATCTGGAATTTGAAGCCAGGACCCTCCCCCCCCCCAAACTTTTTGGAAGCTACTGGCTTTTGTCAACCAACAAGTTGATTTAGTCTGAAGAAAGAAACTGATTAAGGAATACGAAGGTTCCTGAATAAGTAGAACATATCCCAGTAAATGAAGAAAGAAGGGATGGGACTGTGGAAATGCATGGTTGAAGGGAGAGATAATCCTCGTGGTCTTAGGGTGATAGAAGGTGAATCAGGTTCCTGATTCAAGCATTTAGCAATAGCAAATTTCTGCACATTAAAATTCAGTATAATTAATTCCATATAAATATTGATACATGCATATACATATAACCCAAGGACATTATTTGGATTTATTTTGCACATTAAACTCTGGAGCAATTCCAGTAATTTTATTTGCATATGACACCCTGAGGGGCCAAGTTCTCTTAGGGTATCATTAGCTATTTTCAGGAAGGAGTGGTAGAATTTTTGGCACCCCAGGAGAGGACAACCACCTGGGAAGAATTAGAATTCACCCTAAAAACCAAGGAGAGTCAGCTGACCTGTGCTCCTACCTCAGGGAAGTCTTGGAGTCAGAGGACCTGGGTTCAAATACTAATTCTTCTATCTAATCTCTGTGTGACCTAGAAGAAGACATTTAACCTCCTTTTGACTTTGTTTTCTTATCTGAAAATAAGAAGGTGGAACTAAATAATCTCTATTGTTTCTTCCAGCTTGGTGTCATTTACTCAACAAGTTTTAGTTTAAGTGTGTATAAGACACTGTGCTAGACTCTGAAGACACAAAGACCACCGAAAAGTCCCTGCCCTCGAGGAATTTACATTCTGCTGACAGACTACAACCTCCTCCTCCACCACCAAAGACGCTGGGCTCACACATACTGATTTTGGTTATGGCGGGGGTCTGCCTCCAAAGGGGGAAGGGAGTTTCTCTGGTTCATTGATGCTCCCACCCTGGAGGAAAACTCTAAAATGAGGCTTAAGGATGACTTGTGCCTGTGCTTTCTCCATACTTGAGGGGGAAAGGCCCTTCTCCTGCAAAAGTAATTGATGCATGCTAGGATTATCAGGTATGAATCAGCACTTTATTTTCCTTAACCCAAGACATGCATAAAATGCAAAGAATTCAGGTTTGCATGAACACAATTAGGAAATAAAACAATCGATTATTCGGTACATTCCTTATATTTATTGTCCCAGAAGGTAAAGACCCTTTGTGGGAATACTGAATAAATATTTCCCATTCACCTCAGGCCTGCACTGTCTAAGCTCAGACAGGAAATATGCATGGAGGATTGTCACACTCAGATCTCTTGGTTTTTCATCTTGTGCCCTCAGGCTTACAGTTACAGGGTGACTCCTTTTGTGGTCTTCTTCTATAAGAAGCACACTGTTGTGAACATCTTCTATCTCTGGGGAACTACTTCCAAGTTCTTGAACTCAGGGATTCTCAATGACAAGATTGCCTGAGATGTAACGGTCAACAAGCTTTTATTAAGTGCCTAGTGTATGTGTATACATGTGTATATATATGTATATATATGTATATATACACATATATATGCATACACACACATATGTCTATTTTGATCACGGAGTGGCCTGTCTCCCAGGGTCATACATTAAGAGTCTGAGGCAGGGGGCAGCTAGGTGGCACAATGAGTAGAGCACCAGCCCTGGAGTCAGGAGGACCTGAGTTCAAATCCAACCTCAGACACTTGACACACTAACTAGCCATGTGACTTTGGGCAAGTCACTTAACCCCAGCTGCCCTCCAAAAA
>JAQQSW010017955.1:0-11350 GCA_028646575.1 Pseudocheirus occidentalis | reverse complement strand
CACACGGCTAGCTTTTTGTGTGTGTGTGTTAAGTGTCTGAGGCCAGATTTGAACTCAGGCACTCCTGACTCCGGGGCCGGTGCTCTACTCACTGCACCACCTAGCCGCCGAGTTAATCTGTTTTTTAAAGTGTTGTTTTCTTCAGTCAGATTGTTGACTCTCTTTTCATGGTTTTCTTACATCATTCTCATTTCTCTTCCTAAGTTTTCCTCCACTTCTCTTATTTGTTTTTCCAAGTCCTTTTTCAATTAATGTATAACTTCTAGGCATTCTTCAAGTGTCTTGGAAGCATTTGGTGTGGGAGTTCTGACTGTGTTGTCTTCCTCCTGTTCCATGCTTTGATCCTTTTTGTCCACAAAAAAGGATTCTAGAGTTTTATTGCTGTTCTTATTTTGCTTCCTTTTCCTCATGTTGGCCAGTCAATTAATTGGTTGGATTTTTTAGCTTTGTGAAACTCTGCTTCCAAGGGGGAAAACTCTGTTCCAAATCGCTGGGGTTCTCCCTGCTGCCAGAGCTATTAGGGAGGTGTTGCAGTGCCCCCCAGCTTTGGCTTGTTGAAAGCAGTACCCAGGACCACCACCCAAGACCATGATCTGGATCCAGAAGAGCACCTGGCCCTGATCAATTTACTCAGCCCTACTGCGGAATTCACAGGCCAGAGGCTCTGAAGCAGCCCAGTGGGGGCAACTGCCAGTTACAGCAGTTCCTGCCCTTCCCCCACTGCTTCCTTGCCCTGGGGGTAGATTGGCCAAACTGCTTTTCCTCCCCCAAATTTAGCTTGAAAGCTTCACTCACTTTCACTGACCTCTAAACCTGGCTCAGTAGATGTGAAGATTGCTTGAGGTGCTTTAGATCTTGTCTGAAGTAGACTCATGCTGTGGCTTGGGAGGCCCTGCTCGTACGGGCCTCTCCTGATGAGCCTCTCCTGCTGTGCTGTCTTTCTCTAATCCTTATTTTTCATGCCTTGCTAGATGTGGAGTTGCTGGAGGCTGTAGATCTTCTCTCTTGTAGACTGGCTGCGGCACAGCTTGGCTCAGCTCGGCTCCTTCCTACAACCCTGGGCCTGGCCACAGTTTTGGTTTCAGGCTGGGCTGGCCTTGGCTTGCGTCCTGCCACAATGATCCCCTGCTGACAAGCTGCCTTCTGCAAGATACTTGTTTTCTGTATTTTTGTGAGTCTGAGAGCCCTAGAATTTGTCATATTTTATGGATCTTTAGGGTGGCTGCATGGGAGCTGCGGGACCTTGCTGCTTCTACGCCACCATCTTCCATCTTTATTCTTTGTATGCCTTTATGTCTCATGTGTGTTTCCTGTGAACAACATGGAGGATTCTTTTTTTTTTACTTCTTTCTTCCTCCTTTCTTCACTTTAAGGATGAGATTTTCTGATTTGTATTCATGGTTTGGACTATTAGGTGTACTTTTCCTTCTATCTCATCCTATTTCCAACCTGTCCTATCATTACTGCCTACTCCAATGTCCCTCCTTTTACTGGAAGCAATTTATGAACCTGTTCAATTGGTATTGCATTTTCTGTATTTGGAAAATCTGGAAGGTTCTCTTCTATTATTTATTGCAGTGTAGTGTGCAAGCTTTCTGTCCTCTCAAGTTCTTTTGGAAGATAAATGATCCTTAGGTTATCCTTATGTATCCTGTCTTCAAGAAAAGTACATTTTGCTTAAATTGGACTATTGTAATTAATTTTTAACAAAATGGTAAACTGAGGCAGATCTCCATGAAGGATAACATTTACTGTCAGGAACATGCTACCTGTCAAAAATGGGTAATTTCATTAGTGCAAAAGACCCTGCAAAAATTCCCCTTATTCGGGTTTTGGGAAGTAAAGAACAAAGGACAGAACAGGGTAGATGACATCATGGAATTAAGTATGACAACTGGTTACACAGCAGAGGTGCAGGAAACAATATGACTGGTTGGAAGTTTGGTAATGGGGGCTAGCAATAACCCCAATTCTTTTCTCATGAGAATAAGAAGTGTTCTTTGTTTGAGTCCAGGTGCACCAAAGTGGCCTAGACTTTTGGATGGCAAAGCAGACATGCTTGAAGGATAGTTTGGTAGAGTAAAGATATCAGGCCCAAACTCCTTTGCTTTCTCAAACCTTTTCCAAGGTTAGCAAAAAATTCCTTGAGCAGGAGAGTTGGATTTTTTTAATGTGGTCATTTAAACAAAACTCAGAAACAAAGAACCATGATTTAAGCAGGTACAACACAAAAGCAATTATAGGGCAAAATTAATTATCAATAGGGTTAATAAGAAAGTGATACAGAATCAATCTTAATCTTCTCAGTGAGCATATTTTCTTTTACTATTTTTTATTTTCTTCTTCTAAATCATCTTTCACTTCTGTGTATTTGCAATCCCAATCTACTGTTCTCCCTTTTGTTTCTTAGGTGAGACTTGCCATGGCAGATTTGTTTTGCTATTTTGCCCATTATTTTTTTGCCATGAATGCCATGAATTCTGCCTTTACAATTCTCATTTCTCTTTTGAACTACTCAGGAACAGCACGTTGATATTCTACATCATCTTCACATTCGTTAGGCTCTTCTTTTTCAAAGTTCTGAAACATTTTCCATTATTTTGCAGTATTTATAGATACCTGGAATCCCATACTAGAATTCATATTTCCTTCTGTTCTTAGTACTTTCTGTGTTGGTTTGTCTGCTTGTGTTCAATATCTTTTAGGTTTCTTTTTTTCTGATATCTTTGGTAATTTCAGTCTTTTTCCTTTTTATTTTTACCTAATGCTCAGTTTCTGACTCTTTCCTCTGATGGTTATTTTTACAGAGTCTAGAGCTTAAAGAATTAAAGCATCTCAGCCTTTTCCCATGCTGGGAAATTCACTGTGTACTAGCCTAAGGTCTCTGCCACAAGTGACTTTTGAATAGCCAGAACTTCTGTCAGTTGGATGTTGAGCTCAGGCTCAGGAGAATGTTGCACTTTTCCTCCCACAAAAGCACAGTATCTTGGCATAATATCTTATCCCACTCCTTCTGTTCCTCATTTTTCTGGCTTGACACCAGCAGTTCTGAGTGTAGCAACAGTGATGGCATGGGTTTGATTTTTGTTATTTGGATCTTCAAGAGTCTGAGAGGAGGCAAATATGGAGTGTACATATGTCCTACCCCCTTTCCCTTTTATCTATTCTCCTGCAGAGATCTTTTTGTTTGTTTGTTTTGCTTTTTCAGCACAAACAGATACCCATATAATATTTCCTGTCTTTAGGAACCTCAGCAAGCTTCTATGCCTGGAGCACTGCCACGGTCATGCTGTCCCTTATACTGTGAGCAAACTTCTACAGCCTGGAGCCAGAATCTTCACAGAATTGTAAAGGATGGGAGGGACCAAGTAATGTGTTGGGGTTTTGTTTCAAGCTTATGTTTTGTTCCTTGGGTCATCTAGTACAGCTTCCATTTTGTACTGTGGGAGGTGCAGGAGAAGTGCAAAGTAAGTTAAAGGAAGTTTTCTTTCTTTTTTTAACCTTCTTTTGGATCACAGGTCCCTCAGACCATAGAGATTAAGAAAACTGAAGTTGCTCGATCTTTGGTATATAATTTCTGTTTTTCAGCTATTTGATAGTTTATTGGGATGAGAGAAAATGTCAAGTCCTGCATCTTATTATTCACCTCATTCTCTCCTTTTACAATGAAAAAGAAAGTGCTGACAAAAGTGACTGGAATCAATACTAGTTATCAGGAATTGTAGTTATCTATTCCTCAGTCCTTTTATTCAATACTTTATTTTTTCCCAATTACACATAAAAACAATTTTTAACATTCTTTTTTTCAATTTTGAATTCTAAATTCTCTCTCTTCCTTTCTTTTTGAGAAGGCAAGCAATTTGATATAGATTGGACATGTGTTGTCATGAAAAACGTATTTCCATGTTGGTCATGTTATGAAAGGAAACATGGACTGGAAAAAAATTAGGAAAGCAAAACAAGTATGCTTCAATTTGCATTCAGACTCCATTGATTCTTTCACTGGAAATGGATAGCATTTTTCACCATAAGTCTTCAGAATTGTCTTGGATCACTGTACTGGTCAGAATAACTAAGTCATTCACAGATGATCTTCCCACAATATCATTATGTAGAACATTGTCATAATTTTGTACATTTTTCTTTGCATCAGTTCGTGTAAGTCTTTCCAGGATTTTCTTAGAGGACTTTGTTTATCATTTCTTAAAGTACAATAGTATTCCATCACAATAATATACCATAATTTGTTCAGCTCTTCCTCAATTGATGGGTGTCCCTTCAATTTCCAGTTGTTTGCCACCACAATGAAAAAGAGTTCCTATAAATTTTTTGTGCCTATAGATCCTTTTCCTTTTTGTTTCTGTTTTTACTCCTCTAGGTATTGCTGGGTCAAAGGATATGCATGGTTTTGTAACCTTTTGGGCATAGTTCCAAATTGCCCTGCAGAGTGATCAGATCAGTTTACAACTCCACCAATAGCGCATTAATGTCTTACTTGTCCCATATTACCTCCAACATTTGTCATTTTCCTTTTCTATCATATTATCCAATCTGATAATTATGGGATGGTACATCAAAGTTGTTTTAATTTGTATTTATCTAATCAATAGCAGGGTTGGAGAGCATTTTAAAATGCAAAATGGATACTCTTTATTACATTAAATTAAAAAATTTCTGCACAAAGCTAATGTAACCAAGATTAAGAAGGAAGTGGGAAACTGGGAAAGAATTTTTACAACCAGTGTCTATGATAAAGGCCTCATTTCTAAAATATACGTGGAATTAAGTCAAATCTATAAGAATACAAGTCATTCCTCAATTGACAAATGGTCAAAGGATATGAACAGGTAATTTTCAGAGGGAGAAATTAAAGGTATCTATTTACATGTAAAAATGCTCTAAATCACTATTGATTCAAGAAATGCACATCAAAACAACTTTGAGGTACCACATCTCACCAGTCAGATTGGCTAAGATGACAAAACAAGAAAATGACAAATGCTGGAGAGGATGTGGAAAAATTGGAACACTAATGCATTGTCCAAAGGGCTATAAGTAAATGCATACCCTTTGGCTGAGCAGTACCACTTCTGGGGTTGTATCCTAAAGAGATCATAGAAGTGGGAGGAAGACCCATATGTAAAAAAAATATTTATTGCAGCTCTCTTTGTGGTGGCAAAAAACTGGAAATTAAGGGGATGCCCACCAATTGGGGAATGACTAAACAAGTTGTGGTATATGAATGGAATGGAATATTATTGTGCTATAAGAAATGAGAAGTAGACAGACTTCATATTTACCTGGAGATATTTATACAAACTGATGCTGAGTGAGAAGAGCATGATCAGGAGAAATTTGTACACAATTACAGATGTGGCCTATCTGTGATAACCAACTTTGATAGACTGGGTTCTTCTCAGCAATGCAAGGTTAGAAGACAGCTCCAAAAGACTCATGATGGAAAGAAATGTCTAAATTCAGAGAAAGAACTAGAAAGAAAAGAGTTTGAATGTGGATTGAAGCAAACTACCTGCTCTCTTTCTTTTTTTGTTTCATTTTGTTTCCTCTTTTCCATCGTTTATTCCATCAGTTACAATCCTTCTGTACAACCTGACTAATGTCTAATGTGAAAGTATTTAGAGATCCTATACTTGATTCCTTACCTCCATGGAGTGGGGAGGAAGGTGAGGAAGGGAAGGAGGAGAAAAATTTGAAACTCAAGGGATTGTGGAACTGAATCTTGTAAACTAAAAGTAAACAAACAAATTAATAAAGAATTTTATCAATTTAAAAAAAAGAAAAAATGTGTTTGGCTCTATGATTTTGTCTAGTCCATTCTCCCTTCTATCAGATTCTCCTTCTTTTATTCCATTTCCTTCCAATTTTACTGTAGGGTAAGCTAGATTTCTATATGTAATTAAGTGTGTATGTTACTCCCTCTGAGCCAATGCTGATAAGAGTAAGTAAGGTTCAAGAGCTCACATCCCCCTCTTCCATCTTCCCCTCCACTGTAAAAGCTCTTTAATAGCTCTTTTATACGAGGAATTATCCGTTTATACCTCGTTCCTGCTGCCCCAGTGCATTCCTATTTTTCACCTCTTAGTTTTATTTTTAACACATAATTGCATCATATTCAACTTATACCTGTTTCCTATGTCTATGCATACTCCTTTTAACTGAACTAATAATTTAAAAAAGTTCTTAAAAGTTACAAGAATCATCTTCCGGGGTAGGAATGTAAGTAGCTTAACCTTATTGGATCCCTTATGATTTCTCTGTCCTTGATTTGAAAGCTAACTTTTCTATTTGGCTCTAATAATTTCATCAAGAATGTTTGGAAGTTCTCTATTTCATTGAACTTCTATTTTTCCCCCTGAAAGATTATACACAGTTTTGCTGGGTAGATGATTCTTGGTTGTAATCCTAGTTCCTTTGCCCTCTGGAATATCATATTCTATACCTTTGTAATGCCATGCACAAGCAGCTTCCCAAAAAGAATGCTACTGTGAACCTCTTTTAAGATTCTGATTACACAGTATAGTGAACACTCCATTAACTCCATTACAAATCAAGGCAAACATTCACAACAAGTAACAATATAATATTCTCAACATTACATCTTATCACAGAAAATCACAATATAGTGTTCACAACAGTTTAACACTAAGATGGCCACATAGTTTTCACCAAAGTGGCCACAGTATTTAGAACAAAGAACAAAAGAATAGTCATCTGATATCCCTAAGGAGCTTTGCCTCCTCACTCAGTCATTGAGTCATCTCACAATATAATAATCAATCTTCCACTCATGGGGCAATTATAGATTAACTAAATCAGTCACTTATTTAGCAAACAGTCACTAAGTATCATTAAACAATAAATACAATCATTAGAAAATTACACAAACCCTACACCTCTCAGTGTCTTGTAAACTTCAATTTTATCATGCATTCAATATCCAAGGAAAGGCCTTTTCTTCATCTTGACTTGGGGTGGTCTCTCAGATTTCCTGGATCCCCTTCCATGGTCCCAGCTCCTACCTGAATCCACCAAACAGTCACCTGGATTCAGAGGCAAACAGCTCCCCAGGTTCTCATCCAGTTCTCCAGGTGGTTCTTGTTACACACTGAAGTTCACAGGGTCTAGCACATCTCAAAACCTTCACCACTTCTGTTATTGGCAACTCAAGGATCAACCAAGCCACAAACAAAGTCTTATCCTGGTCATGCTTCTTCAGTCCTCCAGCAGTTCAACTGGCCCTAGAACCCAGAAGAAATCTTAGCCTTCCACAAGGCAGCAGCCACTTCAGCTTTCCAGGCTTCTCGAGCCTTCACTAGATCTCTCAGCAGAACAGCTTCTTCTATCAGGAGCCCGCCAGAAGAAAAAGTTCTTGATTCTGATTGTTTCTTCCCTGGGCTCTTCATAAACTCACACACACACACACACACACACACACACACACACACACACACACATTGGCTTCCTGTCTCAGCCAACCCCTTTCTGTTATGTCAGCAACAGGAGACAGAATTCACACTTTCTGTTCCTTTTGCAGAGGTACTTAGCCTTTAGTTACTAAGGGCCAAGTACCTGCTAAATTAATTACTGTTACATCCTTCCAATCCTTTAGTGCAGAAGCAGCAAGATTTTGTATTATGCTGATTGTGGGTAGATATACAACATATAAATAGTTTATATCTGGCTGCTTGTAATATTTTCTTCTTAACCTGAGAGCTCTGGAATTTGGTTATAATATTCCCAGGAATTTTCATTTTAGGATTCCTTTCAGGAGGTGATCAATAGATTCTTTCCATTTCTGTTTTACCCTCTGGTTCTAGAATATCAGGGCAGTTTTCCTTGATGATTTCTTAAAAGATGTTTTGATTCTTTTTTTGAATCATGACTTTCTGGTAGTCCAATAATTCTTAAATTATGTCTCCTCAATCAGTTTTCTAGGTCAGTTGCTTTTCCAATGAGATATTTCACACTTTCTCCATTAGTTTTCACTTTCCCAATTCAAATTTTTAAGGAAGTATTTTCTTCAGTGAGATTTTGTGTGCCTTTTCCACATTTGTCCAATTCTACTTTTTAAGGGATTCTCTTAAGTGAATTTTTGTACCTCTTTTTTCCATTTGGCAAATTCTTCTTTTTAAGATGTTCTTTTCTTCATTGCGTATTTGTGCTTCTCTTACTATTTGTGCTATTCTGTTTTTTAAGGCATTATTTTCTTCCGTATTTTTTGTGCCTCCATTACTATGCCAAGCTTATAACATTATTTTCTTGTATCACCCTTGTTTCTTTTTCCAGTTTTTCTTGCATATCTTTTATTTGGTTTTAAAAATCCATTTGAAGCTCTTCCAAGCATTATTTTTTGGGGGAGTAATGAAGCTGATACCAATTCATTGGGGGGGGGGATGAGGCAGGGGATTTGAATGTAGTTGTTTTAATTTTTTTTCTTCTTCTGAGTTTGTATTTTGATCTTCCCTGTCACCACAATAACTATCTATGGTCAAGATGTTTTTATATTGTTTACTTATTTTTTCTAGCTTCTTCCTTCTTTCACACTTATATGAAAATTGGGCTCGGGGGGGGCAGAGCAAAAATGGTGGCACAGAAGCAGGAAAACATCGCAGCTCACACATAGCCACCTCAAATGCCCATAAAATATGACTGTAAACAAATTTTAGTGCTCCAAAACTCACACAAAAATACAGAAAACACATCTCCCACTGAAGGCAACTTGGCAGGAAGGGCTCATCACAGCACTGGGAGCCAAAACCAGCCCAATCTGTAACTACTACTTGGCCCCAGGGAAGCCAGGACAAGCTGCAGCTGGAGCTTTCAGGAAAGTGGATCAGCGGCAGTTGTGGCAGTTTCCAGATTTATCAAGCCAGAAGAAATAAAGACTAAGTGAAAGGTCAGTGGAATTCAGCTAAATTTGGGGGAGAAATGCAGTGTAGCCAAACTGCCTCTAGGGCAAAGAAGCTGGAGAAGCGGCTGCCCTGCTGCTTCAGAGTTCCCAGCCTTCAGACTTCAGGGGAGCCAAGCAATCATTCAGAAACTAAGTGCTCTTGTGTTGAGTGGTCTAGGTGTGGATCATGGTCTTGGGTGATGGTCCTGGTGTGCATTTTAGTGAACCAAAGCTGGTGGGGGCTGCAGCACCCTCCCATTAGCTCCAACAGCTGTGAAAACCCTAGTGATTTGGGACAGAGCTTTCCCCTCTGGATGCAGAGTTCCACAGAGCTAAAAAGACAAGTAAGTCACTGGCAACATGAGCAGGCAAAGGAAGTAATCGAAATCTAGAATCCTTTTTTGGGGTCAACAAAGATCAAAGCATGGAATGGGAGGAAGACAACACAGTCAGAACTCCCACACCAAAAGCTTCCAAGAAACATGAAGACTGCCTACAAGCCATAGATCAACTTAAGAAGGATTTTGAAAACCAAATAAAAGAAGTGGAGGAAAAATTGGGAAGAGAATGAGAATGATGCAAGAAAATTGTGAAAAGAGTCAACAACCTGACTGAAGAAAATAACACCTTAAAGAATAAATTCACTCAAATGGCAAAAGAGGCCCAAAAAGCCAATGAGGAGAAGAATGCCTTAAAAGTCAAATTTGCCCCATGGAAAAATAATCTCAGAAGCTTTCTGAAGAGAATAATTCCTTCAGAATTAGAGTGGAGCAAATGGAAACAAGCAACTTTATGAGAAATCAATATACTATTAAACAGATCCAAACAAATGAAAAAATAGAAGGCAATGTGAAATATCGCCTTGAAAAAAACCCATGGACCTGGAAAATAGATCCAGGACATACAAATTTTAAAATTATTGTACTACCTGAAAGCCATGATCAATCTGCCTTTCTCTAGTCAATAATATTTTAAATAATTTTTATATAACATAAGTTGTTTTGATTTCTTCATCTGAAAACTTCCTGTTCATATCATTTAACCATTTGTCAATTGGAGAATGACTCATAATCTTATTGGTTTGACAAAGTTCTTTATAAATTTTAGATATGAGACTGATAAGGTGCAGGTTCTTGGAGTCCCTTTGAATCTCTGGAGTCCCTTGAGCTTTCATTTGTTTGGATATGTTTAATAGTATCTTGATTTCTCATAAAGTCATTTGCTTCCATTTGCTCCATTCTAATTCTGAAGGAATTACTCTCTTCAGAATGCTTTTGAGATTTTTTTTCCATCTGGCAAATTTGACTTTTTAAGATATTTTTCTCCTCATTGGCTTTTTGGGCCTCTTTTGCCATTTGAGTTAATCTGTTTTTTAAAGCGTTATTCTCTTCAGTCAGATTGACTTTTTCTTGCATGATTCTCATTTCTCTTCCCAATTTTTCCTCCACTTCTCTTATTTGGTTTTCAAAGTCCTTTTTAAGCTGATCTCTGGCTTGTAGACAATCTGCATGTTTCTTGGAAGCATTTGGTGTGGGAGTTCTGACTGTGTTGTCTTCTTTCCATTCCATGCTTTGATCCTTTTTGTCCCCAAAAGAGGATTCTAGAGTTTGGTTACTGTTTTTACTTTGCTTCCTTTTCCTACTCATGATGCCAGTAAAGTATTTGTGTTTTTGGCTCTGTGGAACTTTGTTTCCAGAGGGGAAAGCTCTGTTCCAAATTGCTGAGGTTTTCACAGCTGCCAGAGCTATTAGAGGGGTGCTGCAGCCCCCACCATCATTGACCTCCCCCAATATGCTCTCTTTTATGTCCTCCTCCAATGCCCCTCTAACTTTCTGGTAGGGCAGTGTGTGTCTTCCTACTCCATTGCCTGTATATCTTAATTCCCAGTTGCAAGTAGTTAATAATAATTATTATTATATATATACAACTTAAAATTTGATTCTTTTGGCTCCTCCCTCATCACCCACCTCCACTGGAGGGACAAGTAATTCAATACATTCTGTACATGTGTAATTACGCAGGACAGCTCCATAGTGGACATATTGTGAGAGGCTGATTATATGTCCCTCCTTACTATCACACACCACCCCCCCTTGTTCTATTCTCTGCCCTGTTCCTGTGACTTTACTGAAGTGTGTGCTTCCAGCAACCCTCTCCCTGACCCTGCCCTCCCCTCCGTCATCCCAGCTCTCATCCCCATCCCCCCTACTCTCCTGTGTGGCATGATACCCAGTTTAGAGTTTATGTTGTTCCTTCCCTAAGCCAAATTCAATGAGAGTAAATGAAGGTAAAGTTGTAACAGTTATCCCTTGCCTCTTCTATATGGGATGATTAACCCCATTTTGTCTCTTCCTGCCTCCTCTCATTCTAGTCCTGTCCCACCTCAGAATTTTACCTTTTAAAGTATCATCCCTTCCTATTCAATTGATTCTGTACCCT
>JAQQSW010017954.1:0-11350 GCA_028646575.1 Pseudocheirus occidentalis | reverse complement strand
CCTGTATTGAATTTCTTGTTCTTCCAGTGGGGGTGGGTGACAAGGGAGGAACTGAAAGAATCTAGAATTTAAAGCTCTGCAATACATGCAACTAGGAATCCAGATATACAGGGGCTGGGGTAGGGAGACCTTCCCTGCCCTACCAGAAAGTTGGAGAGCAGATTGGGGGAAGGGGGGCTTTAAAAACACAAGTCATTCCCCAATTGATAAATGGGCAAAGGATATGAACAGGCAATTTTCAGAGGTAGAAATTAAAGATATCTATAAGCATATGAAAAAAAATGCTCTAAATCACTATTGATTAGAGAAATGCAAGTCAAAACAACTTTGAGGTACCACATCTCACCAGTCACATTGGATAAGATAAGAAAACAGGTAATTGACAATTGCAGGAGAGATTGTGGAAAAATTGGAATACTAATGCATTTTTGGTGGGACTGTGAACTGATACAACCATTCTGGAGAGCAATCTGGAACTATGCCCAAAGGGCTATAAATAATTGCATACCTTTTGACCCAGTAATATCACTTTTGGGGTTGTATCCCAAAGAGATCATAGAAGTGGGAAGAAGACCCATATGCACAAAAATATTTATTGCAGTTCTCTTTGTGGGGGCAAAAAACTGGAAATTAAGGGGATGCCCATCAATGGGGGAATGGCTAAACAATTTTTGGTATATTAATATAATGGAAAACTATTGTGCTATAAGAACTGGGGAGGAGATGGTCTTCATATTCACCTGGAAAGACCTATACAAACTGATGCTAAGTGAGAAGAGAAGAACCAGGAAAAAATTGTACACAATCACAGACATATCATATACGTGATGACCAACTTTGATAAACTGGACTCTTCTCAGCAATGTGCAGTTGTAAGACAACTCTACAAGTCCTAGGATGGAAGGAGATATCTACATTCAGAGAAAGATCTAGAAAGAACCGAGTTTAAGTGGAGACAGAAGCAATATATGCTATAATTTTTTTTCATGTTTGGTTCTCTTTCTTTTTTCCTATTGTTCACCCCATTGAGTATAACCCTTCTATACAACCAGACTAATGTCCAGTAAGAAAGTATTTGCAGATCCTATACTTGATCACATGCCATCATGGGTGGGGGGAAAGAAAGGGAGGGGAGAAAATTTGAAACTCAAGGGATTGTGGAACTGAATCTTGTAAACTAAAAGTAAATAAACAAATCAATTTTTTTTAAAAAAAGAAGAAAGTGTAAAATATCTCACTGAAAAGACAATTGATCTGGAGAACAGATCCAGGAAACATAACCTAAGAATTATTGGTGTACCATAAAGTTATGATAAAAATAAAACAGCCTGGCCAACATCCTCTAAGTCTTAGAGTATAAGAGACTGCCAAATTAAACTGCCATGAGGTCCTCGAATCATAGGGGAAAATAGTTATCACAAGAATTCACCAGGCTCCTCCTGAAAGAGACTAAATTGAAAACTCCAAAAAATGTAATAACCTAATTCCAAAATTACAAGGTCAAGGAGAAAGTACTGCAAGTAGCCAAAAAGAAACTACTCAAATATGGAACTACAGTCAGGATTACACAGGACCTAGCAGCTTCTACATGAAAAGAAGAGAGGGATGGGAATTTGATATATTGTAAGGCAAAAGAGGTAGGACTGCAACCATGGATCAACTACCTGGCAAAAGTGAGAATAATCTTTCAGGTAAGGAGATGGTCATTTAATGAAATAAGGGACGTCCAGACTTTCCTGATGAAAAAGCCAGAGCTCAATGGAAAATTCATCTCCCATTACAAAACTCAAGAAAGTAATAAAAAGTAAATAAGGAAAACACACTCATACACACACACACACACACGTGCAATCACACGCATGTAACTTGGGATTCAATAAGAGTAAACTGTTTGTATCCCTATATGAAAAGCTGATATCTGCCAATATTGAAATGTATATAATTATCATGACATTTAAAAGGGATATACATAGATAGAGGGAGTTGGTACAAATGAACTGATCTGAGACTAAAAAACATTAACTGGTGCAAGGGGATTGTAATGGGAGAAGAAGAAAGGATGAAACAGAAAATGGTAAATTATGCCACATGAAGAGGCTTGAAAACATACTATAGTAGAGGGAAAGGAGGGAGGGAGATGAACATCATATGAACTTTATTCTCATTCATTCTGGTTCAAATAGAGATCAACATAATCAGTTAGGTTTAAAATTCTAATGTGAAAAGACAAAAAAACCCATTACAGTAGAGGGAAAGGAGGGAGGAAGAGGAGCATTCTATGAAATTTACTTTCATTGTTTTGGGGTCAAAGAGGGAATAACATACTCCATTAAGTATCAAAATCCATTGTGCCCTATAGGGAGTAGGAGGGGTTACAGGGGATAAAAAGGGGGGGTGGTTAGAAAGGAGGGAAATAGTAGTAAGGGGAAAGGGTAAGTAAAGGGGGGGTTCACAGGAAGGGAATACTAAGTGAGATGGTGGTTGAAAGGAAAGGTCTTAAGGAGGGGAAGGGAGAAGGAAGAAATGAAAAAACATAAACAGCCGAGGGAATGGGATAGAGGGAAAGATACAGAGAGTAATCATAACTGTGAATGTGAAGGGATGAACTCTTCCATAAAAGGGAGGTGGAAAGCAGAATGGATTAAAATCCATAATCTTACAATATTCTGTCTACAAGAAACACATTTGAAACAAGGGGATACACACAAAGTAAAGGTAAAAGACTGGAGTAGAATACATTATGCTTCAGTGAAAGTTAGAAAAAAAGTCGAGGTAGCAATCCTTATCTCAGATAAAGCAAAGGCAAAAATAGATCAATTAAAAGAGATAAGGAAGGAAACTATATCTTGCTAAAAGGTGCCATTGAGAATGAAGTGATATTATTACTTAATATATATGCACCAAGTGGTATAGCATCCAAATTCCTAGAGGAGAAGTCAAGGGAATTAGAGGAAGAAATAGATAACAAATCTATACTAGTGGTGGACCTCAATCTCCCTTTCTCTGAACTTGATAAGTCTAACCTCAAAATAAACAAGAAAGAAGTTAAGGAGGCAAATATACTTCTAGAGTGGTTAGATATAATACATCTCTGGATAAAACTGAATGGGGACAAAAAGGAATATATCTTCTTCTCAGGAGTACCTGGCACATACACAAAAATTGACCATGTACTAGGGTATAAAAACCTTTCAACTCAGTGCAGAAAGGCAGAAATGTTAATTGTATCTTCCTCATAACATGATGCAATAGAAATCATATGCAATAAAGGGCCATGGAAAGATAGACTAAAAACTAATTGGAAACTAATTAATTTAATCCTAAAGAATGAATGGGTCAAACAAGAAATTATAGAAACAATCAGTAATTTCATTTAAGAGAATGACAATAATGAGACAACATACAAAAACCTGTGGAATGCAGCAGAGGCAGTTCTTAGGGGAAGTTTTATATCCCTAAATGCATATATGAAAAAATTAGAGAAAATGGAGGTCAATAAATTGGTTGTGCAACTGAAAAAGCTAGAAAAAGAACAAATTGAAAGTACCCAATTAAATACTAAATTAGAAATAATGAAAACCTAAGGAAAGATTAATAAAACTAAAATTAAGAAAACTACTGAATCAATAAATAAAATTAAGAGCTGGTTTTATATAAAAAACAATAAAAATAATAGACCTTTAGTCAATATGATAAAAAAAAAAGAAAGAAGAAAACCAAATTATGAGTATAAAAAATGAAAGGGGTGAATTAAGCTCCAATGTAGAGGAAATTAAAACAATAAATAGGAATCGTTTTGCTCAATTTTATGCACATAAATTTGACAATATTAGTAAAATGTATGAATATTTACAAAAATATAAATTACCCAGATTAACTGAAGAGGAAAGAAATTACTTAAATAACCCCATCTCAGAAAAAGAAATTGAACAAGCCATCAGTGAATTCCCTAGGAAAAATCTCCAGGACCAGATGGATTTACGAGTGAATTCTATCAAACACTTAAAGAACAATTGATTCCAATAATCTACAAACTCTTTGGGAAAATTAGTGAAGAAGGAGTCCTACCAAATTCTTTTTATGATACAAATGTGGCACTGATACCTAATTCAGGAAGAAACAAAACAGAGAAAGAAAATTGTAGACCAATTTCCCTCATGAGTATAGATGCAAAAATTTTAAATAAAATATTAGGAAAAAAGACTACAGCAACATATCACAAGAATAATACATGTTGATCAGGTAGGATTTATACCAGGAATGCAAGGGTGGTTCAATATTAGGAAAACCATCAGTATAATTGATCATATCAGCAATAAAACTAGCAGAAACCATATGATTATCTCAATAGATGCAGAAAAAGCTTTTGATAAAATACAACATCCATTCCTATTTAAAACACTAGAAAGTATAGGAATAAATGGAGTTTTCTTTAAAATAATAGGCAGCATCTATTTAAAGCCATCAGCAAGTATTACACATAATGGGAAATAGCTAAACAAGTTGTGATATATGAATGTAATGGAATACTATTGTGCTGTAAGATGGGGAGCAGACAGACTTCATCTGTACCTGGAGAGGCTTATACAAACTGATGTTGAGTGAGAAGAGCAGAACCTGGAGAAATTTGTATAGGGTTACAGACACAACATATGTGTGATGACCTACTTTGATAGACTGGACTCTTCTCAGCAATGCAAGGATATAAGACAACTCCAAAAGACTCATGATGGAGAGTCATGTCTACATTCAGAGAAAGAACTAGACAGAATAGAGTTTGAATGCAGATTAAAGCAAACTATCTGTTCTCTTTCTTTTTCTTGTTTGGTTTTGCTTCCTCATTCTCATTGTTCGTTCTATCCATTACAATCATTCTTTATAACCTGACTAATGTATAATGTGAAAGTATTTGCAGATCCTATATTTGATTGCATGCTACCATGGGTGTGGGGAGGAAAGGGAGAAGGAGAAAATTTGAAACTAAAGGGATTGTGGAACTGAATCTTGTAAACTAAAAGTAAATAAACAAATTAATAAATAGGAAATAAAATAAAATAAATTTAATAAAATAAAGAAGCTGAAAAAGTTTAGGAACCTCTGCTCTAGACTAAGATGAGCTACATCCTGGGTTCTGAATGAATATACCACTACTAGTAATTATGGAGGACTGGAGTGATTCTAGAATACTGAATCTAAACAAATGTTCTGGATTTCATGAGAAGAAATGATAAGATTTTGGATGCTTCAGGCTACTGACCTCCTCAGACCCAACCAAATAAATTCAACATATTATTTAATACAAATCTGTTGGTTTGAGAAAAAAGAAACATCAATCAACACAATATAGCATGGGCTCCCTGAGAAACAAATCACTGTAAATTCTTTGCCTTCTATTCACTTATGGGGATATTAGACTGGAAGACCATCATGAGTGCCTTCAATATTTCTCAAAACATTACTAGATTTACATGGACATGGTCTCCACTAGTGAGATCACAATTCATCCATATCTTATTATTCTGTCCAAATTTGTTTCTCCACAGAAAACTTGCTCAACATACTGGAGACCATTTTCTGGGTCTTTTATATGAAACAATTATTCTGGATAGACTTGGACTGGCTGCCTTACAAGGAGGACTAATTTGGTCAAGTCTCTGGGGGCTGTAGTTCTTCCAGTCTTGGGAAATGATGAAACTATTGTGACTGAAACTGAAGTGTTGAGTTTTATATTGTAAAAGCAATTTTTAAATCTCTTTGGGAGAGGAGAGAAGGGAGAGAGGGAGAAAGGAGGAGAGAGAAAGAGAGAGGGGGTGGGAGGGAAAGGGGGGCAGAGGGAGAGGAAGGAAAGGATGTAGGGAGGGAGGGAGAAGGAAGGGAAAGAGAGAGACAGAGAGACAGAGACAGAGAGAGAGAGAGAGAGAAAGAGAGAGAGAGAGAAAGAGAGAGGGAGAGAGAGAGAAGGAGAGAGGGAGGGAGGGAGAGAGAAAGAGAGAATCCAAAAATTTTATGATGTCAGAGAGACCAAGACACAAACTTTGAATAGAATCAATAAAAGAACACTTATAATCAAAACCTCAAAGAAAAAAGAATCGCTTGCCCATAAGAATAATTATAATGCTTCAAAGAAATGATGCAAAATTTTAAGAGGAATACTATAAAAGAAATTAGAGCTGTGGAAGAGAGTTGGGTAAAGTATCACAAGCTTAACAGAAGAGGTACAAAACCTTATTCTAGTAATAAGCTCTTCCAAAATTAGATTGGATAAAATAGAAAGGTATGACTCCAGAAGATGATAAGAACACTTAAAATAGAATTACGTGAATGGAAAATAAAGGAAAAATATAAGATACCTCATATGAAAAAGTTGACCTGGAAAACAGATCAAGGAAAGACAACTTAAAGATCATAGAATTACTTGAAATCTATGACCTAAAAACATTTCTGGGTATTATATTTCAAGAAACCATTAAAAAAATTCCCCAGACATTTTAGAACAAGAAGTCAATGTAAAAATAGATTGAATCCACAAATCAACTCCTCAAAGAAATTCCCAAATGATAACTCTCAGGTATGCCATTACCAAAATCCAAAGATTCTGGGAAGAAGAAAAAATTGCTGTGAGCAGCCAGAAAAAAATAATTCAAATATTGAGGAGGCATAATCTAGATCACACAAGATTTAACAGCTATCACTTTGAAAGATCAGAGAATATGGGACAAAATATCTCAAGAGGATAAAGCCAAGAATAAGTTGACCAACAAAATTGAAAATAATACTAAAAGTGGGGAACAAATGGAGCTTCAAGGAAGTGAAGGACTTCTAAATATTATGTATGGAAAAAAACAGAGCTGAAAAGGAACTTTAAGATACAATCATGTGAGTCAAGGAAAAAATGTTTAAAAAAAGGTATACACAAATGAACAGTCAGAATAGACTTTAAAAAGACAATCTTTTTAGGTTCGGGTAGATGGGGGATATTACACAGGCTTTTGTTTTTCATTTTTTTGGTTTGTTTTTCCTAATATCACAAAGGTTTGCAGAAGTAGTCAACTGAGACAGAGAATGTATAAGTAGTTTCATTATACTTTGAACATATTGTAAGAAAAAGAAAACAGATGGAGAAAAGAATACATTAGGGGAAAATTTTAGGAAATATAGAAGAACTTGTTAACATGCAGAATCAGTTCAAGTAGAACTGTCTTCAAACATAGGAGGAGTAGAGGGAGCAGGAGTCACTTCAACTTTCCTTCTATCTAAGCAGATTAAAAGAAGGCAGAACACACAGAGAAAGCTTGGTGGAAGAAAACATCCAATTCAATGTACATACAGATAGGGATAAATGTAAAGGATAGTTTAAGAGGGAGAATAAATTCAGGGAGATATTACTCAAACACAAAACAAATCCTATATTTGGAGAAGGGATAGAGAAGAGAAAGTTCAAAGAATATCAATTTAAAATAAACAGGGACCAACGAGTAAAGAGAATTTTAAAAATTAAATATAGATATACACATTCATATATGTATATATCATCAATACATAAAATACATCCCTCAAATGGCATAGCTTTCTCTATCCTAAAGAATAATCTAAATGCGAGGAAAGAGAAACATACATTTAAGGGATAATCATTGGTGATCAGAATTTACCATGTAAATCCTAGCTAATTCTAATAAAAAAGTAGACAAGAAAGAAGTTAAGCACTCTGACAGACTTAGGGTGAAATATATATATGATATTCCTCTACTAGTCATTGAATAGAAGCAGAAAAGAGTATGCACGTTTATCAGTTATTCATGGCATTTTTACAAAAAATGATCATGTCTATGACATAAAAACCTCATAAACAATATGCTGAAAAGCTTAAATATTCTATTCATCATGTACTGACCATAATGCAAGGACAATTATATGTTTAAAAGGGCCACTTAAAAAATCAATTTGAGACTAAATAATATAATCCTAAACAACTAAATTTAATGAAAAATAATAGAATATACATTTTATTAAAGTAAAAAACAAAGGAGGGAGCCAATATGGCAGAGGAAAAGCAGGAAGTTGATAAGCTCCCTCACAAATCACCTCCAATACCTGTAAAATATTGTTCTAAACAAATTTTAGAGCTACAAAACATACAAAGTGACAGAGAGAAATAGTTCTCCCACTGAATTCAGGCAACTTGGCAGACTGACAGGAAGGGTCAATCACACAAGATTGGGGGCTAAGTAGTCCTGTGTGAGTGGTGCAGACCTAGACCCAGACCTGGGGTGTCCTGACCAGTGGCACAGACTTGCTGGAACAGACTTCTGCAGAGTGAATCACTGACACCTGTCTTGATTTCCAGACTTCTCAATTCATAAACACCAAAGAAAAAGTAAAAGGTCAGTAGGGAACTCTCTTGGAACTGGGTGATGGAAGAGTGCAGCCCAGCCCCTGCCCCTGGGGCAAGAGGGATGTATGCACGGCTGTGGTGTGGTGGCTGCATCTGCTGCCATGTAGCTGCATCCCAGATCTCCTGGCCTGCAGATCATAAGGGGACAAAGTGACCATTCAGAGGGCAATCACTCTTGTTTTGACCTGTTTGGATCCAGGTCATGGTCTTGGGCAGTGGTCCTAGGGTGAGAAGCACCATCAGGGTGCCAGAGCATGTGGGGGCAGTAGAGAGGGCACCCTTCTCATAGTTATGGCAACTGCAAAAACCCCAGCAATTTGGGACACAGCTCTCTCCACCCTGGAAGCTGATGTTCTACCATGGCAAAAGCTCAAAAGTCAAGTTTTTGGCTGGCAAGATGAGAAAGCAGAAGAAGTACAATCAGACCATAGAATCATTTTTTGCAGACAAAAAGGATCAAACCATGGAACCAGAAGAAGACAACAAAGTCAAAACTCCTGCATCAAAAGCTGCCAAGAAAATATGAGCTGGTTACAGGCTATGGAAGAGCTCAAGAAGGATTTTGAAAACCAAATAAGAGAAGTGGAAAAAAATTGGGAAGAAAAGTGAGAATGATGCAAGAAAACCATGAAAAGCAAGTCAACAGCCTGCTAAAGGAGACCCCCAAATACTGAAGAAATAACACCTTAAAATAGGCTTAACTCAAATGGTGAAAGAGGCCCCAAAACTCAATGAGAAGGAAAATGCCTTCAAAAATATAATTGGCCAGATGGAAAAGGAATTTGAAAAACTCACTGAAGCGAATGATTCCTTCAAACTTAGATTAGATTAGGAAGCTAATGACTTTCTGAGAAATCAAGATACTATAAAACAGATCCAAACAAATGAAAAAAATAGAAGGCAATATGAAATATCTCATTGAAAAAACCACTGACCTGGAAAATAGGCCCAGGAGAGACAATTTTAAAATTATTGGACTACCTGAAAGTCATGATCAAAAAAAGAGCCTAGAAATTATCCTTCAAGAAATTCTCAAGGAAAATGGTCCTGATATTCTAAAACCAGAGGGAAAAATAGAAATAGAAAGAATTCACCCATCATCTCTTGAAAAAAATCCCAAACTGAAAATTCCTAGAAATATTATAGCCAAATTCCAGAGTTTCCAAGTCAAGGATAAAATATTACAAGCAGCTAGGAAGAAACAGTTTGAGTATTGTGGACACACAATCAGGATAACACAAGATCTAGCAGCTTCTAAACTAAAGAATCAAAGGGCTTGGAATATGATATTCTGGAGGTCAAAGAACTAGGATCCAAACCAAGAATCACCTGCCCAGCAAAACAGTATAATTTTACAGGGGAAAACATGTTCATTCAATGAAATAGAGTATTTTCAAGCAATCTTGATGAAAAAAACAGAGCTGAACAGAAAATTTGACTTTCAAATATAAGAAACATGAGAAGTTAAATGGGAAAAAATCATAAGGAACTTATTAAAGTTGAATTATTTCTATTCCTACATGGAAGAATAATTGTAACTCATTAAACTTTCCTCAGTATGAGGATAGTTGAAGGGAATATATTTGTATACATATATGTATGCATACATTTATATGTTTATATTGGAGGGTATATTATTGTATAAATTCATATGTGTGTATACATGTGTACATGTATACAAGGACAGAGAGCACAGGATCAGTTGAATAGCAAGGGATGATACCTAAAAAATGAAATAAAAAAATGAGAAAGGAATATATTGGGAGAAGGATAAAGAGAGAGAAAGATTAGGATAAATTATCTCATGTAAAAGAGGTAAGAAAAAACTGTTACAATGGAGGGGAAGAACAGGAAGGGAAAAGGAATGCGTCAATGTTACTTTCATAGAATCTGGATTAAGGAGGGAACAACATACACTCAATTGGTTATGTTACCCTACAGGAAAGAAGGGGGATGGGGATAAGAGTGGGGATGAGAGAAGGAAGGGTAGATTGGAGGAGAGGATAGTTAGAAGCAATCACTTTTGAAAAGGAACAAGGTCAAAGTAGAAAATAGAATAAAAGGGGGGGTGGGATAGGATGGAGGAAAATATAGTTAGTCTTTCCCAATATAACTACTATGGAAGCATTTTGTATAACTATACATGTACAACCTGTATTGAATTGCTTGTCTTCCCAGTGGGGCTGGGTGAGGAGAGAAGAAGGGAAATAATCTGGAAATCAATTTTTTAAAGACAAATGTTAAAAAGAAATTTACATGCAACTGGGAAATAAGATATACAGGCACTGGGGCATAGAAATCCATCTTGCCCTACTAGGAAGTGTGTGTGTGTGGGGGGGTGTATCAGGGAAGATGTAAGAGAGCAGACTGGGAGAAGTGGTATTTGGTAGGTTTACTATCTTGGGGTGGGGGGCAGGGGAAAGCAGGAGAGAAATTCTGTAAATCAAATCTTATGGAAATGAATGTTGAAATCAAAAATAAATGATTTTTTAAAAAAAGTTAAAAACAATGACATCATATTCCAAAATTTGCAGGATGAATCCAAAGGAGTTAAAAAATTCATGTCTCTCAGAACTTATTAGCAGGAGAGAGAAATACACCAACAGACTGGGAATTCAACTAAATATACATGTAAACAAATAAATTTTTTTTGACAAAGTAACCAATAACATTTATTGAACTTAAAGATTATATGAAGCTAGTAGAGACAGTTAATACATTATAGAGGAGAGTTAGGACTCAGAAAGAATTTTGGCAGAAATTATGGTGATGAGGCTCTGGGACCCTCCTTGAATCTTTTTTTTTAAATTTTTTTAAATTTATTTTTTATTTGTTTTCTTGTTTATATTATTCATTTTCATTACATTTTTGAATTACAAATTTTCTCCCCGTCTTGCCTATGCCCCAACCCTAAAACAGCAATCCCACTGTAAAGCCCCTCCCCTGCTCTGCTCTCCT
>JAQQSW010017953.1:0-11350 GCA_028646575.1 Pseudocheirus occidentalis | reverse complement strand
TGAGATGAATGCTTCCCGTACCCCTCCCCCCACCCCGCCCTTCCCTCCATCACCCCCCCACCTCCCTCCCCCACTCATTCCCTATTTTAAAAAAAGGAGACAATAAAGCTCACATTTATGCTTCATTTTTTGAGATGAATCCACTGGAGGAACTCAGTCATGGCAATCATAAAATGTTTAGTATAAACTATGTCAGAAGAAAGAAGGAAGCTTTGCAGTTAAATGGAAAAAGTGTTCCATGGAACAGCAAAGAGAGAAATGGGTGGAGTTTGGTTTTTTATGTTCAAATGTAGTAGACACATTATTTAATGAGAATTAGACATCTTTCAGTGCAGTGTTTATGATATGTATTTTCAAAAAGATCACCATAACAATAGTTTTATGCACCAACACTGGTTAGGATGAAAAAGGTTGAGAAAATTCATAGAGTATTTGATTAAAAAAGGTCTTCAAAATTAAATTTGATATATGGCGGCTTCAATTATAGGTGGGAATGCACATACAGAAGAATGCATGGATCAGGAGGAAGGGACGGATGAGAATAAAGACTTGAACACCACACGGAAGCCTCATGCATTTATGTCATGAATATTCTATTCAAGAAAAACAATCTGTAGGCACCAGACACAGCCCCAAATAATATCATAAAAAAATGAAGCAGATTACATGTGGTTTTTTTTTTGATAGTATTAGAACCAATGGGAGAAACCACAAGAAAGAAAAAAACAAAAAAGAGAGAAAACGAGCAAATAGCTATGTTTCAAACTGTATTTAGACTCCATAATGCTTTTTCTGAACGTGGAGAGCATTTTCCATCATAAGTCCTTTGGAGATGTCTTAGATTCTTGCATTGCTGAGAAGAGATACGTCTATTAAAGTGGATCATCACACAATGCTGTTGTTACTGTGTACAATGTTCTCCTGGTTCTGCTTACTTAACTTAGCATCAATTCATGTTTAAGTCTTTCCAGGTTTTTCTGAAATCTGCTTAGCCACTCCTCACTTGATGAGCATCCCTTCAATTTCTAATTCTTCACTACCACAAAAAAAGTTGCTATAAATATTTTGGTATATATGGGTCCTTTTTCCTTGTTTTACGATCTCTCAGTCATAGTGCTAGCACCTAGCAGTGCTGTATGAAAGGGTCTCCCTCTTGGGCACAGTTCCAAATTGCTTTCCAGAATGCTGGATCAATTCACAACTCCACCAACAATGCATTAGTGGTCCAATTTTCCCACATCTTCTCCAACACCCACCCTTTTAACTTTTCTGTCATATTACCCAATATGATAGGTGTGAAGTGATACCTTAGAGTTGTTTTAATTTGTATTTCTCTAATCAATAGTGATTTGGAGCATTTTTTATATGACTACAGGTAGCTTTTGTTGCATTGGCTTTGTGCAAAACCTTTTCAATTCAATGTAATCAAAATTATCTATTTTTATCTCTTTTGCGATCATAAATTCTTTCCTTCACAGACCTGACAGGTAAACTATTCCTTGCTCTATCTGTTTACAGTTTCACCCTTTATGTCTAAATCTTATACTCATTTTGACCATATCACGGTATATGGTATAAGACGCTAGTCTACACCTCAAAGTTAAAAGTGTACTGTTTCTGTGTTATGCCAGGTGCCAGGACTGCTGTGTAGTAAAATGCCTAGATTACAAAAAGTTTACTGCTAAAGAAAACATGGTAAAGCCATGGTCTATCTTACCACAAGAAAAGACAATCTACCTGCATTTGACACAGAAGTCTTGGGAGGGAAAGCACTGTATTGCCACAAGTGAAGAGCTAAAAAGTTCTTTCCACAATGGGGCCAACACAAAACACCACAAAGAAAATGGGGACAATGTGGGACCAAAGGTCATTAAGAAAAAAAGAGAGTTAAGTGGTAGAATGCATAGACTGATTTGTTGCTAATTATTTAAAAAAGGAATGAATACAATCTTTGTCAGATATTCTTTAACTAGGAGCTCCATATGGGTTCTTACAAGGTAAAGCTTCCATTTTTGTGCCCTCTGCCTTAACAACTGAAACACCATGGTAATATGTATCTGTAAAGTGTTTTCCAAGTTTGTGGACCATTCTTCCACTTTGTAAGGATTGCTTTTTTCAACTTAAAATAAATATGAGTAATCATTAGATATGAATGTTGATACTAACAGATAAAATTATTTTAAAAATAAATAAGTAACTTATAACTAAAAGTGGATCATGGACAATATGACAATCATAATGGACAAATGACATCAATGCCAATATTAGCCATTTCCTGCAGTTAACTGCTACAAAGCAATCATCACACCATGGACTCCAAAAAAGCCCCTTAATCAACAAGCACTTCATGTACTTGCCAAACCAAAGGAGATGACAGCCAAAACCAACATCCATTTAGGATATAAAATCATTTGTAAAATCTTATGAAGAGAAATGATGAATAATTTTGAGCAGTACACACCAAAACAAAGATGCAATGGAGAAATAAAGTCAGTTTAAATAAAGTTTGGCAAGAGATGCAAGCAAGTGAGGTTACCCCAGGGGCACTGAAACATGAAAATGGAAGGAGTCCAACAAACAGAATTTAAAATGGAGATTTTAAATAGCATATTATTTTCAACATCAAGGGCATTAGAATCACCCCCTCTTATTACTAAAGAAAATAGAAGCAAGAAAAGCAACTGGGTTGGACCAAGTATATAGAAGGGATCTGTGCTGGACGTAACAACAGGGATCAATTCACAATATATCTAAAGGAGAGAAAGATACCAAAAACACTGAAAAAATCTCTGACCTTAATGATATATAAAGTAAACAAGAAAACATCAATAATGTCCTAAAGACCTATATGCTGACTATACAAAATAGTTGAGATTTCCTTAAACATACACAGAAACCATAGAATTAGGAGCAGGAACAGGCAGGCTCTCACAATAGATACTCTATAATGGATCATACATTTTCTGTTGGGTATCTAAAATATGAAGCAGAAGTAATATCCCAATGTATTTACTGTTTGTTTATTATGAAAAGCATTTATTTTGGTTGAACAAAACACTTCCATAAAGATTCTTCCCAAACGTGGTATCTCCTATCCAAATATGAAAACAATTTGAAACACGTAACAGAAATAACCTTGTCTAACAATCTTTCTGATCGTTAACTTCAAGTTAGACATAAAACAATGAACATATGCTTGCCAAAAATGGTAACTGCCAATGTGATAGAGAAGATTCAGTGCAGAATCTAAGTTCACTGCAGGTTCATTGTGAATGATGATGTCTTCCAAGATTCTATTCTAAAGTGATGGTTGCATAAAAGCCCAAACCCCTGAAGAGCCTCTTGGAAGAATAGCACAGTCTCTCAAAAGAATATGGCCTGACCATTCACGCAAGAAAGACAGGCAGATGAAAAATGTCTATTGCCTGGAATACAATACAAAGTTACACACCTCATAAAGAGCTTGTCCATTAGTGACAGTACAAAAAAATGAGATAGGACACCAAGAAGAAAACAGACAGCCTTTAGGAAATTACAAAGCTACTTTGGTGAGCTCAAGCTCCTCCTGGAAACAAAGATTTCTCTTTTTAATTCCAATGCTCTACGAGTGCTGTTGTACGACTGAGGAATAGCTATCCTTATGATATCAAGATAAAGAGAAGAAGGACTCCAATGTAATAGGTGGATCCTATGTCAAAGTTATGAGAAGATATAGAAAAGAAGCAGCATAGAATGGAGAGTTTACTCTCTATATTCCTGGAAGATCCTACAAAACCAATGAGACTACAGATGCATCTGAGCATTTGGAACTGAACTCACTACAGACTTATTGTATTTTCCTCCTCAGTATGAAGGCAATGTTGTCTGAGGCTTCTCAAGGCTTTGCCAGTAGTACACAGCTCTAGCAGGTTCTACAAAACTGAAAAGCATTTGAATTTGGACTTAGTAATAGAAGATATGCCTACTGTCCAAGGACCAACCAAACTAAATGCAGAGATCATCTCTGAAGATCCCCTAAAGATTTCAGGGTGATGAATATATGAACCACAGTAATTCATAAAAACTCTCATCTAAGACATGGGATGGTTGCTACCTGTGACAGAGGAAAAAAGAATCCACACAAATTAAATGCGAGAACCATCCAAGGAAGGTTCTAGAGGTCTTTTTATCACGAATTCTTGGTTCCAAGTATTTGATAGGGTATTATAAGAAAGGAAAAAGTGATATGTTCTGCTTGATTGCAGGAAAGGAGAAAACTAGAAGTAGCAGATAGATGAAGCTAGATGTCAGCTTTATATACAGATCAACCTCCTGACAATCAGAGCTTTCCCTAAGTGAAACAGGAGAATATCTGCCTCAATACCCCCAGTTTTCTGAAGTGTGCAAAGGCTGGATGACAATTTTTCAATTATGACTACTGATTCTGTAATCAGATAACATAAATGCCATCTCGCTAGCTGAGTGAATGCAGGCAAGTGTCACAGCTCTGCAGCCCTTCCCAGCTACAGATCTATGACCCTGTGATCAGAGAATTATTTTAAATTGTTATTAATCTAAGAGTTAAAAATGCTCAAACAGAGCTTTAACACTAGGAAATTCAGCTAGTTATGTATCAGGAGTGTGGCGTAGTGGGGTGTCATCAAATGGCATCAATTTATGCCTTAGTTAATGTGAAACTTCAGACCTATTTATCTTTAATAATAAAATAATGGCATGCATTCTACAATTACACCAGAAATAAGACAATGAATGGAGCTTTCTTTCACTGTATTTCCTACAACAATTTAATTCATTTTCAAAAATCTTGAACAACGTAATTATATGAACATTTTTTAAATTAAACCCTTTGAATAATTGCTGATAAATAATTTATGAATCTATCAATCAATTACTTAGGACTTATTTTTTCTAGTACAACCATTTATTCATTGATAACACTCCAAAATCATGAAGAGATTTTATTAAGGACTAAGATAAAGATGATGATCAAAAGTTCTGGGAATTTGAATTTAAGCAATTTACCAATTCTGTCCCACTTTATAAAGGTGAGATAAGAATAAAACTCACATTTTTTTTTAATGCTTTGTAACTCAAAAAGTGAAGTATAAACGTGAGCTTTATTGTCTCCTTTTTATAAAACAGGGAACGAGAAGGGAAAATGATAGAAAGTTCTTTGGAGGACTAAAACAAATAAACATAAAATATTTGGAAATACAGAACTCTGACATCAAAAGCTGCCAGTCAAGCACCTTGCCATGATCCATTAGGCAGTTTCAATGTTATAGTACAGAAAGCAAAAAGTCCTCTGGGAAATTTTTAAATAATTTTCTGCTTAACCCTTTCCTCCTTAAACGAGGTAGTAAAGCTTTACTTTTTGTACAAAGTACCTTTTCAAAGAAATCAGATTCTTCATAATTTTTTGCTAGAGGAAAAAGTCCCATCAATGAGGTAGTAGGCAGACTAACCTGAACGTTCTCAGATGTTTTGCATTCACAATGTCAGGAATTTCTGGAAAGAGGAACATAATTTTTACATATTACATGAAATGTTCTAAAGCATAAATTCCACAGCTTCTTCAAAAATACAATGCACTGATTATCTGAATAGAAAAGAAAAATATCTAAATATTCTTGATGTGGAAATGAATTTCTCTTCAACTCAAAGGGACTAGGTTTTTGTTTAAGTAAACAGAAAAAACTGCAAGCACAAAATTAACCAAATGTAAATGTATCAAGTTAAATTATAATGTTTATCATTAAATAATATGTAGGAAGGTAGATAAAAAATTAAGCAGAAATTTGAAATGGTAAACTCATGAAAAGGACAAGCCATGGTGAAAGTGAACAAAACTATTCCAAATCATCTATATATAACATGTATATGTAACAGTATAATTATGAAAGTGTGAATAAGAAGAGTTCTCCCCTATTTGGATACAAACTAAGTAATTTGGCAAACTACTTGCCAAACCTTTATAAAAAGCCATGTATTTGGTTTATTATAGTAAGTTTTTCAAATATGCTATCCAAAACAAAAATTACAAAGGCATGGTATACTTGCAAGTATAATTTAAGCAACAAACACATTAAGCCAAGATTCACTGTACCAGTACCAGAATCTGCATTATTTCTACTAGTATTTTACACATAGGTTGAGTGCTGGAAACTGTTTGCTACTTAAAACATGCAAAAACCTACTTCTTTCAAAGCACATTTAAGACCAGAACAGAAAATCTGCATAAAAATTAACACCTGTGTACCTCAGAAATCAAAAATACTTTGCTATCAATCTTTCGTTCAACAACTCATGAACTAGACCAGATTAAATATGTCACATTCTTTTTGTTTCCAAAAAATAAAACAATAAAAAGTTATACCAAGTCAGGAATTAATACCAGATCTCACTAATTCCACTTCAGTTATGTACAAACAAACACACACACACACACACACACACACAGATGGTTAGAATATATTAGTCTAGCAAACATCTTCTACATGCAACAACATTCTGTGTTAGATACTAAAAGATGAATGAAGATAAATATAGTATTGTCCTTGCCCAGAAGAAATTTATTTAATCTAGAAGTTTACACAGGCAAGTCAGTTTAGAAGTCACTTTCACATACTATCTTTTGCAGCTCCCCAAAAGCACACAGTCAGTGCAGCAATCAGACTTGGCATCCTTTTAACGAATGAACAAACAAGCCAAGGTTACCCAATGCATTTACCAGGACTCAAACTCACGTCTTTTTACTCAATACTCTCTATTCTTTCTATCATTTTACAGAGTCTTTTAGGCACCTATTAATAAATGCCAGTTTCATTAATGTTAAAGTTAATGATTTTTTTTTTAAAGACAATCATAATTTTCTTGCACCAGACAGATGAGATGACTTCGGAGGCTTTGGGGCATCACTTAATATTCTTGTTATGAGCCTCTAAAATCAAAAGTAAAGCTATGATGCTGGCACTTGTTTATGCACTTGTAGCACTGATGCAATATTCACAGCACCGATGGCAACTGTAAATATGCTGGCATAGTGCTCAATCACAAAATGTAACAGACTCTCCATCCAGAAGATAGAAGCAAAACATTTATTTTGACACCAGAAAACTGAATCCCAAAACCAGAAAGTTGAATCCATCACAGTAGCAAAGAAGTATAATACACTACAACACAGCATGGAGCCACACCATCCTAATCCCACAAATGAACATTTAATCACAAGCCTAATTATCTGCTTGCCTAATTTCCTCTCTCCTCCCTCTGTCTAGCTGCTCTGTCTCCCAGCTTTCTGTGAGTTCTGCTCCACCCTTCAGCAAACTCTTCCTACCACAGGTTCCATATTTGACCTACTGGGGCAGGAAAAATCTTCAAATCAAAAGATCTTCAAATTCCCTTACCATTACATTTGGCGCCAAGATCTTTCATGTCCCTTCCATAGCAAAAATATACCAACAAAACATTTCATTTCATAGGTTAATGGGAGTTAGGGGGTAACTGGTATCAACAGAACTTTACAACAATATAACAGGATAACAGAAAATAAGTCCATAAAACAATATCTTAGGGTGGGGGTTTGAGCACAAACACCCCAACATTCCCCCTTAAATGAATGGTGCTCAAAATCTTGGGGTAAGGGTCGAGGTCTCTTTCCAAAAGTTACTTCCTGCTGAAATTGGATATAGAGCTGTCCCTGCTACAAGAGGTTCCATTTGAGAGTTCAGTTCTTTAGCTGGCATCTGGAGCTTGGTTGACACTAGGTACAGGGGTGACACATCACAGCTGAGGAGAGGGGATGACATCTGACTAAAGTGATCAGGCCTGAGCAGGTAGAGGGTACTAAACCTCTACCTAGGAAACAAATCTCACAAACAAGTTTAAAGAGCCAAAAAGAAACAAATTTAGGATCCACCATGCTTCTGGAGACCATGAACTCACTATCATAGCCTCATTCATGGTACAATTAAGGGTACAATTTGGAAATCATCTTCTCCCTAATAAACAACAGTTACAGTATGGTTTTTCCCATATGCTATAATCTCTACAGCCTTTGGAACATCATCTGGCTTCTACTTTGGCCATACTTTAGCTCTCAATTTTATTCTATCAGTAGAACCAAGAGAAGCGAACCCTTTAGTTCCTCTGATAGTTATTTCAGAAGGGTGTATCAGCAAGCACCCTAGCATACCTAGGGCAGCTGCTAGCACAGGTTCTTAGATCTGCTTTTCTAAAGGAAAGCAATTCAAAACGGGTTAACAATCTTTCGTTAATCAAACAAACACATCATTTACTTAGTTCAGGGGAAAAAGTCAGCACCCTGAACTCCAGAGAATATAAACCCAAGTTACAAGCAGACCAAGAAACAGATCAGCAGATGGATTTCCAACCATCTGACCATCACATCCATTACCTATTCAAGTTACCAAAGAGGGAACCATCAATCTCTGGGTTTTTCAAAGCTGGGGGGAGGGGGGGGGGGCTCAATGGCTTCCCAGAGTCTCTCTGACCAAATCACATAACTCTTCTCAAAGGGAGCCCCAAAGTAAACCTCACATCAGGGCGTAGATATAGGCTTCTCCTGGGTCAGAGAATGTCACAGCCTTCTTGACCCACTGTCCAATTACAAAGTAACAAGATGTGGCCATTCCCAAAAAACAAGCCTCCCACCACAGGCTCCATGTGACCACATTCAGCCTATTATGGGGCAGAGTATACTTTCAAATCAGGGAACATTCTCGGAGCCACTTAAGCCACTTAAGCAAAGGGCAAAAGGGTCAGGTTTCACAAAGAATAATAATCACTTTAACTATTCTATCATTTTTGCAATACTGTATGGGTTCACGCAAATTTGGAAATGTCACAACAATTTCCCCTTGATAATTAGAATCCATTACTCCAGTCAATACATGTATTCCTTGGGCTGCTAAACCTGATTTAGGTAATACCCGTCCAAAATTAATTTTAGGGATTCTCATACATACTACAGTAGAGATTTTTGTTATTTCTTTTCTATCCAACCAAAACTCCTCTAAACAATGTAAATCATATCCATTGTTCCTGGCTATGGTGCTAGGACATCTTGCCTCACATTCCAATACTCAACATTTGGGAATTTATATGTCTGCTGTTTTCTAACTTGCTGAAAGGTCATCATCATGGCCAAAGGTATACTTCCTTCCAATGGTCTATTGCTACAAATTACATAAAGCAGTGAAAAATTATCCTCTCAATGTTGATAAAAATTATTAGAATTTAATTTCCTTAACTGTTATTTCAATAATCTATTAATTCTTTCAATTAACCCAGATGCTTGCGGATAATACGGAATGATACATCCAATATAGTTTAATATACAGTAGCTTTCATTACCTTCAAAATGTGACCCACTGTCACTTTGAATCTACACTGGGGTTCCAGATTTAGGAGATTTAGAGCTTTACAGGTATTTTTCTGGGTCACATTCTTATAAGGACAAGCCACTAGTACACCTAAATAGGTGTCAACACAAGTACATATAAATTTGCTTCCTTTATCTTGTGGTAGGGGACCAATACAATCTATTTGTCAAATTTGGGCCAGATCTTTTCTGCTTGCTATCTCCCCAGTTACTACCCAAGGAACAGGTCATTCCTTTTCCAGTTGACATATATGACAATCCTCTGCTACCTGTTTTAACAATGAATAAGAGACACTAATACCTCAATCTTTTGCCCACCAGTGTGTGGCCTGGACTCCTAAATGGCCAGCCATTTGATGGACCCAGAGACAAGGTTTATTGTATCACTAAGGCAAGCCAGGTCAGATTTTAAGAATCAGCATTTGTCAGAGGAGACTGACTTATTTTTTTAAAGGGAAAAACAATGGGAAGATTTGGACGAGATCAAGAAGTGGCCAAAAGTCTAGGGTGAAACCTTCCCCTTCCCCCAATAACAAAGAAGGGGGTCCATATGGGAAATAGCTTGGGATGGTCCAGAGAACAGACCATGACGGGCTAGTCTGGTTCAGAAGTAACAGAAAATAGAAGGCTGGGTGATAGGTCAGAGCCACAAAGAAACAACAGTTGGAAGGATTACTGGGATGGGCCTGACACCTCAGGCAAATACCAGGAATCTTCTCCTTTCATAGGTTTATCATCTCACAGACCCTAATTGGGGACAGTTCCTCAAACTTCTGTCCTCTGCAGTCCTCCCAACACTCCTGCTTGGTAACTTTATTAGCTCCCCAGAGTTTTACTATAATTTCTTTGTAGATGATTCACATATCTATCTATACAGCCCTGAGCTTCAGTCCTCTACCATTTCACATCTAGGAGACATCTTAACCATACTTACTCCAAACTAAACTAGTTATCTTTCCCTCCTAAACTCTCTCCTCTTACAAGCTGTCACACTAGCACTATTTTTTATTCCTCTCACTTCTCACCCAGTTGCAATTTAACTTTCATCCTCCCCATGACATTTCTGTCACCGAGCCCCTATGTTCTAGTCGCCCAGGCACATAACCTCAGCATTATCTTTGACATCCTAACTCATCAGTTACCAAATTTTGCCATTTTTACCTTCACAACATCTTTCATATCCAACCCCTTCACTCCTCACATAGATATCACCTAATTTCAAGACCTCATCACCTCTCACCTAAATTACTACAATGGGGTCTTGACTTTTGACTGGCAGCTACATGGAACATGGAGTGGAATAAGTCAAGGAGACCAAAGTGCTTACATTTTTTGCTTTACAACTTTATTTATTTATTTGGTGCAATAAATTTTATTTGTTTTCTTGTATACATCATTCATTTTCATGAGATTTTTAAATTACAAATTTTCTCCCCATCTTTCCCCTTTCCCAACCCCAAAACAGCCATCCCACTAGAGAGTCCCTCCCCTGGTCTGCTCTCTAACTTTCTGGTAGGGCAGGAAGGGTATCCCTATTCCAGGCCATGTATATCTTGATTCCTAGTTGCAAGTATTGCAGAGCTTTAAATTCTAGATTCTTTCAATTCCTCCCTTGTGACCCACTCCCGCTGGAAGGACAACCAATTCAATACAGACTGTGTAGATGTGATTATACAGGACATCTTTATAGTGGACATATTGTAACAGCGATCATATGTCCCTCCTTCCTATCCCTGCGCCCCTTGTTCTGTTCTCTACCCTGTCCCTGTCTCTTTATTGAAGTATAAGCATCCAGCATCCCTCCCCCAGATCCTGCCCTCCCCTCTGTCATCCCACCTTTCACCCCCATACCCCCTACTCTCCTGTCTAGAAGGACGCCCAGTTTAGAGTTTATGCCATTTCTTCCCTAAGCCAGATTCAATGAGAGTAAATCAAAGTAAAGTTGTA
>JAQQSW010017952.1:0-11350 GCA_028646575.1 Pseudocheirus occidentalis | reverse complement strand
AGAGAGACAGACAGAGAGACAGAGAGACAGAGAAAGACAGAGAGACAGAGAGACAGACAGAGACAGACAGACAGAGAGACAGACAGACAGAGACAGAGACACAAAGAGACAGAGACAGAGACACAGAGAGACAGACAGACAGAGACAGAGACACAAAGAGACAAACAGAGACAGAGACAGAGACACAGAGAGAGAGAGACAGAGACAGAGACAGAGAGAGGATACTGGACCAGGAGTATATCTATCTACTCCCTTAAATATTGTTCATCTAGCGGATATAATTGAGTCTAAATTAACTTTTGATACCTTTGCCATCTTAAAGGGAGAACTCCAGGCCCTATATCTAAGGCTTGACCTCTTCCCTACCTAATACCAATTCTGCAATTAACACACATAGCTAATAGCAAAGAAACCCATTTATCCAAATCATAGCAAAACAGAAATTAGAGAAGGTAAATATAGGAAGATACATACCAGAAAATACAGAGTGAAGGCACTTTCCCATTGGGAGATGGTTCTGGATCTCACTCACTCAGAAACTCCTCAAAGTCTCTAGAGTAGCAAACTAAGAACAGGGACATGATGGAGACTGCCAGCTCCTCACATGTCTTCCCTGAGTCTTAGTCTCTTACACCTTCTCTCTCAAAGTTAGAAGCCAGGAGCAACCAAATGATGATTCCCCAAAGGGGGACTAGATGAAAGCTGAAGCTCTTGCCTTTCATCAACTCTGCCCTGCTACTCAAAAAGGGCAGGGATTTGATCTCCACTAATAGAGAATGTCAACCCAATGGATCCTGGGACGGGGGTTACATACTTATCTGTGTATATATCATATGTTGCACCCATGTGCATGTGCATGCACACACACACACACACATTTAGCAGACGAATATAAGCTCCTTGAGGACAGCGACTATTTCTTCTTTGTGTATCCCCTGTACATTATCCTGTACACTATAGCATCTTAACACACGTTGTTGTTTTTTAATTTGTTAAAAAAAATTGAGGTTCAGGGGAAATGAGTTGTTCAAAACCACATAAGCAGGAGATAGCAGAGTTATGTTTCTAATACAGCTCTTCTGACTCAGTTATTCAGTCATTTCAGTCATGTTTGACCCCTTGCAGTGGAGTGGTTGTTCATACTGGAGTGCTTTGCCATTTTGCCATCTCCAGCTCATTTTACATATGAGGAAATGGAGGCAGACAGAGTTAAGGGACTTGTCCAGGGTCACACAGCTGTTAAGTGTCTGAGGTCAAATTTGAACTCAGTAAGATAAATCTTCCTGATTCCAGGGCCAGCGCTCCATTCCTCACAGTACCCAGCTGCCTCTTTCTATGACCTATTATTCCCACTGTACCACATTGCCTCTCTGAGATCAGAGTTATTCTTCGTAAGAACAATCAGGACTAATAGGTAGAAGTTGCAGGGAGACTGATGTTAGCTACCTATAGTTCTGAAAAATGAAATGAGCATCCTGTACTGTATTAGTAAATCTGTATATTTATACCTTAGTTTGCTTAATTGGAAAGTGATAGAAAAAGTAACAGAATTTGGCATCAGTAGGCTTGGATTCAAATCCTTATTTTTTTTTCTAGTGGCAGCCACTCTGACCCTCAGCTTCCTTATCTGCAAAGAGAGAATAATCATTCTGGGATGGGACACAGGGAGGCGTTGCACAACCAGGTGGTGCAGTTGATAGAACGCTGGGCCTGCAGTCAGGAAGACCTGAGTTCACTTGTGGCTTTAAACACTTACTAACTGTGTGACCCGGGGCAAGTCACTTCATTCTGTTTGCCTCAGTTTCTTCATCTGTAAAGTGAGTTGGAGAAGGAAAGACAAGCCACTCCAGTATCTTTGCCAAGAAAACCCCAAATTGGGTCATAATGAGTCCGATATGACCGAAAATGACTAAACGACAGTTCTTGTGCTATTTGCCTCATGTGGTCGTTAAGGAAAGTGTTATGTAAATTTCTGAATTGCTATACAAATGTGAGCTGTTATTACTTACGGAGGCCCTTTTGTTGTTGTTCATTTGTTTCAGTCACGTCTGACTCTTCATGACTCCATTTGGGGTTTTCTTGGCAAAGATACTGGAGTGGTTTGCCAATTCCTTCTCCAGCTCACTTTACATATGAGTAAACTGAGGCAGCCAGAGTTAAATGACTTGCCCAGGGTCCCACAGCTAGCGAGTACCGAGGCCAGATTTGAACTCTAGTCTTCCTTTCGCTGGGCCCAGGACTGTTTCCTGTCATCTGATTATTAGTTATTGAGTTCACTCGCTAGTAGTAGACTTGAATAGAAGCCAGCTCTCCAGGCTGTAAGAGCTTGTGCTCTATGCTCAGTTACCTTCAGCTCTGGTTGCCTCTCCCTCAGAGCTGAGAAAACTGTCTGTTTGTTTGTTCACTAGAGAATTGCAGCATGTTGCTGTAATTAACATGCCATTCTGCTCAGGAGACTAGCTGTGAAAATGGCCCTGCCTTTCCCTACCCATCTGCTTTGGTGTGTTTCTGGGCCTCCAAGGCTTTGCTCCACTGATTCTAAGTGTTGATTGGGTCAATAAGAAATTCAGGCAGCCACAGCCTCTCTGCATCCCCCTGAGGCTCCCTATACAGTCCTAGTCCTCCCCTGCCTTTCCTGTTGGCCCCTCCAGAGAGCTGCTCCAGTCTCACGGCTCTCGCTATCACCTCTGAGCAGTTGGCCCCCACCTCTACATAGCCTGCCCTCTCTCCTAAATATTCTCATTTGTTTCAGTTGCTGTGAGGAACTTAGAGATTTCTATAGAAGAAATGAACAGGCCAATGATGCTAAAAAGCAAGAGGTTTTACTTGGCACATTTTAATTCACACAATGGAAAGCCTTATCATTTCACTTGAGATACCCAAGGGCATGAGGGTTGGTAAAAGGAAGAGGGACCAGGGATAAATCAGGAGCACAGTGAAACCAGTGACAAGAATGCCATGGGACTCTGGAGGGGTCAAATTACTCTACAATGACATTCCTCATTAGGGAAGTCCAGGTTTTGAGTTAGATAATCTTGAAACCATGGTTGGAGAAGAAAAAGGGGTCAATGATTATTCTAGGGGCTCCCTCTAGACCTAGCACGCAAGTTATGTGAGGCTCTTGTCTCTCTGCCCAATCTAATACCTGGGGATGCCTGGGTCATCCCATACAACAAGACTACTCAGTGATACAGAAGAAGGAGAAGCATCTTAGAGTTAAGGGTCAGAGTCTCCCTTAGGCAAGTCTAATTGGTTTTCCACTTCTCATGTCAAAGGCAAGTAAGTATCTATTAAAAGAAATGAGGTTTCCAGATTTAAAGGGTCTAGGAGAAGAGGGAAGGGCAAGGAACCAAGTAGGAGAAGGGAGCATATTTAGAACAGAGAAAGCTTGCACAAGAATTATGTGGCCCAAAACCTTTTTTTTGGACTATTATATTAGCTTCCAGGTTTGCACCTCTAAAAATCTAAAGGATAGCTGTATCTAGATTCCTGCTTACATATTTAACTCAATATGTTTGAAATAAAACTTATTAATGATTGCTTTTCTATCTCCTATATATTATTTTTTCATCTTCTTTCTGCCCTCTTAAAGTAGGGGTTCTTTCCTCAGGGTCCTTGAACAGATTTCAGGGGATCAGTGAACTCGGATGGGAAAAAAACAGATCTTTATTGCAATATAACTGGTTTCCTTTGAAATCCCACGTACTTTATTTTAAACCTTCAAAAACATTACTGTCAGCTTCCATACTTGTCATCAAATTTCCAAAGGCTTCAATGACACAAAAGCTTGTGAAGAAGCCCTTCCTCTTTTGGACTTCTTCCCCTTTCCCTCCTATGCTCCATCCCTTGACAATCTCTCTTCTTTCACTCTCACATTCACTATTGGCTTCAACTATCACCTCTTTGCAGATGATTCTCAGATATAAACTTTCTTCCACAGGAAGAGAATTGGGTTGAAAGTCAAAGAACTTGGATTCAGATCTCTTAGCTCTGCAACTTCCTACACGAGTAACCTTGGGCAAGTATCCTGAGTCCTAAGGCCTCACCTTCTACTTGACCAGTTCCTCCCAGAACCTCGACTTTGGAAAGGAGGCCTAGGCCTAAGGTGTGTTTATTCCTCTTCAAGCTGCCATTCTGACTCCTTATAGGACTTTGTCTACCATGCCCCCTTGCCAAGTAGCTTTATCTTGTTTCTCTCCCCTTCCCTTCACCCTGCCGTACTCATTTTTATCTCTCTTAAAGTGTCATATTCACCCATTAAACTATAAGTTCCTTAAGGTCAAGGGCTGTCTTTCTTTCTGCTTGAATTTGCATTGCCAGCACTTAGCACAGTGCTTGGCACGTAGGAAGACCCGAAAATGTAGCTAGATGGACTTTATCTCTCTAAATTCAGTCTTCTCTGTAAACAGAATTGAACAAGATGACCTCTAAGATCCCTTTGAACTTCTAACCCTACCATGACCAGTATGTACAAAGACCAACAGGTCTTTTCTGCCTGGATGCCCCACTGATACCCCAAGCAGAACATGTTAAGTTACAAATCATGATCTTTTCCCCAAACTAATCAGTATTTCCTCCTGATTTAAACTGTCTGCCTCAGTTTCCTCAATTGGGAAAATGGATCAAATGAAATAATATTTGTAAAATATTGATCAAGGTGCTTGCCACATATGTTGTTCAGTTGTTTTTCAGTCATGTCTGACTCTTCATGACCTCATTTGGGATTTTCTTGGCAGAGATACTTGAGTGGTTGGCTATTTCCTTCTTTAGTTCATTTTAAAGATGAGGAAACTGAGGCAAACAAGGTGAGGTGACTTGCCCAGGGTCATATAACTAGGAAGTGTCTGAGGTCAGATTTTAACTCAGGAAGATGAGTCTTTCTGACTGCAGGCCTGGCATGCTATCTGCTATGCCACCCAGCTGCCCATCTGACACATATTAATGCTTATTTCCTTCCCTTTCTCTTCCCCTTCTAACTTACTAATTTCTGTCAATTTTGCTATTATCATTATAGTCACATACACTTCTCTGAATCATTGGCTGCCCCTTCTCCCTCAACTCAACACATCTAACCATTTATCAGGGCCTGTCAACATTTCTTTCTTAGTGGCCTTAAGAAAAAGAAACGCAATGAAAAAAATGTTAGAAAAGGCACTGGACTAGGAATTAGAGGATCAGTCAGAAGTTCAAGTCCCAGCTCTACTACATGAGTTGACTGACCTTGTGTAAGTCACTCAGCTTTCCCCGAACCTGTTTCCTCATTTGTAAAATAGGAATGATACTTATAATATCTGACTCAATGTGAGCTGATGTGAGCATCTATGATCGTTATTATAAGTTATCTCTTCACATTTCTACCCACCGTAGCTCAGGTCTTCATCATCTTTTATCTAAACTATTGTAGTTACTTATGAATGATTTTTTCTCTTTTTCAATCTATCCAGTACACTCTGGTTCTATTTATTTTCTTAAAGGACAGATTTCATATCACTAACCTGATTCCCTAATCATCCTCCATTGCCAACAGGTTAAAACACAAACTCTTGTAGTCAAGATCCTCCACAGTTGTTTTCCTGTCTAGGCCAACTTTCAAGACCCAACTCAAATCCCACTACCTCTGTGGTGATGCCTTCCCTGACTACCCCAGTCCCAAATCATCCTCCTGTAATTATTGTCTATAAATTACTCCTCCTGTAATTATTGTCTATAAATTGGGGGTGAAATTGAAGCTATGATTTCATTGGTTTAGTAAACTTGTTGGCAACTTGCTCCTCCATCAAACCCCCACCATCACCACCACCACCACCGTTGCAAGGATCCCTTTCCTTTCCACTCCAGTAGATCAGAGGTTGCCTGTTCTTTATCCCAATAAGGAGCTATCCTCTCACAAGCTTAGGGTCTGTCACACAGCAAGTACATCAGAGATGGGACCCTATTCTTTCTGACTCTTAAACTACTTTGAAATCCATTATGTCCTGCTGCCTTTGTCTATAATGTTATGATGATAAGTAGTTCACATTTTAATAGTGTTTAAGGCTGCTTTAAAGTGCTTTCTTTACAACAATCCTGTGAGAGCATTTATAATGTTACAGCAATGAATAGCTCATATTTCCATAGTGTTGTCCAAAGAACATCCTCACCACAACAATCCAATTATGATCATCCTTATTTTACAGAAACAAAACTTCCCAGTTCTATAGCACTTTAAGATTCATGAAGGGCTTTATGCTACACCTCTGTGAAGCACAGATTGCTACTATTATTATAATAGAGATTAGCCCATAAGGACCCAGTCCTTAGAGCATATCCATATGCAAAAAGGACAGAGGGAGGAGCCATTGATCCTTTTTTTTTTTGGAGGGCAGTTGGGGTTAAGTGACTTGCCACTCATCCTTTTTTATGCACACTCAGTTTAAGCTCCATCATAAGTCTTTCTGGCACATCACCAACCCATCAATCACTTGTTACTGGAAGCAGGTTAACCAAGTTTCCAAGGCTTTATGAGTATGTTCTCTATAATCCACCAGGAAGGGAAAATCTAAGTATTCTCTAAGGACTGGGCATTCTTTAGCCAATGTCACCATTGTATAACCATACTTTAAAATTTTTTGTTGTTGTTGCAGATGAAAAAGTTGAGGCCCAGAAGGATTAACTAGTTGATTTGCCTAAGGTCACTCAGTCTATGATTATTCTTGATTCTAGATCCAACAATCTTTCCATTATGCAACATTTCCACCCTCTGTACCCCTTATTTGGGAGACAGAGACAGGGACACAGAGACAGACAAACAGAAAGAAGGAGAGGGAGAGACAGAGACAAAGAGAGAGAGAGAGAAAGAGAGAGACAGAGACAGAGAAAGAGAGATTTATTAAGCCCCTTGGTATGTGCCAGTCACTCTCCTAAATGCTGAGAATACAAATATAAGTAATTAAGGAAAAACCTGCCCTCAAGGCACTTAAATTCTAATGAAAGGAAGACAATTCATAAAGAATAATTTAAGGGCTGGAGTAGAAGGGTATTTAGATCATATAATGACTCTCAGATCATATAATACTTCAGTGTTAGTTGCCCCTTTTTTGTATATGGCACAGACTAAGTAAGGTATGTAGGTGAGAATAAACAAAGAATGAGCGGAGTACAGGGAGGGAAGAGACAGGTTAGGCTGAATTATAGGGATTTCATAGAGAATCATATTGGAAAAACAGGTTGTAGCTGAAATGTGGAGGACCTCAAGACATAAGTATGAGATCTGGACAAAGATTGATGTGTATATGTATGAGAATCAGTGTCTCTGTTTATGTTAACTACCATTTTAAACACCTAGAAAATCACTAGATAAAACTTGAAATAGACCTTATCTTCTGCTGCCTGATCATGCTTCTCCCAGAGGACAGGAAGGAACTGGCAAAAGCCAAAGTGCCACAATTTGCCAGTTAGAGAAGGTTAAAAATCCTTGCTGTTTGCATGAGCCTTCTTTGTAACAAAAAAGAGCCAGAAACTTTCATTCAAGGCAAAGGGTAAATGCCATTAGTGAATGAACTAAATCATTCATTCAACATTTATCATTTACCTGTCATATGCAGAGTTGGGAAAAATACCAGAGAGCAATTGTGACTCTCTCCCAGATTATAGTTCACTTGGAGGAATGACACCAAGGAGATAGCTACATTCAGAGAAGATCTAGAAAGAATAGAGTTTAAATGGAGACTGAAACAGTCTACATGCTAGCATTCTAGTTCATGTTTGATTTTCTTTCTTTTTCCCATTGTTCACTCCATTGGTTACAACCCTTCTATACAACCAGACTAATGTCCAATGTGAAAGTATTTGCAGATCCTATACTTGATTGTATACCGCTATGGTGGGGGGGGAGGGGGAAGAAGGAGGGTAGAAAATTTGAAACTAAGGGACTGTGGAACTGAATCTTGTAAACTAAAAGTAAACAAATAAATCAATTTAAAAAAAAGAAATGATAAAACAAAACCAAAGAATGAAAAAATAGAAGAAAATGTGAAACATCTTATTGGAAAAACAATTGATCCAGAAAACAGATTGAGGAGAGAGAATTAAAGAATTATTAGACTACCTGCAAGCCATGATCAAAAAAAGAGCCTGGACATCTTATTGTAAGAAATAATCAAGGAAAACTGCCCTCATAACTTAGAACTAGAGGGTAAAATAGAAATTGAAAGAATCCACAAATCACCATCTGAAAGAGCTCCCAAAATGAAAACTCCCAGGAATGTAACAGTAAAATTCTAGGGCTCCTAGGCCAAGGAGAAAATACTTCAAGCAGTCAAAAAGAAACAATTCCAATATCATGGAGCCATAGATTTAGCAGCTTCTACATTAAAGGATCAAAGGGCTTGTAATACGATATTCCAGAAGGCAAAGGAGTAGGCATTACAACCAAGAATCACCTCCACAGTGAAACTTAGTATAATCCTTCAGGGAAAATGAATGGATATTTATGAAACAGAAGACTTTCAAACATTTTTAAGGAGAAGATCAGAGCTGAACAAAATTTTGATCTTCAAATACAAGACTCAAGATAACAAAAATGTAAACAGGAAAGGGAAAACATGAGATTCAACTCAATAAAACTGTTTACATCACTACATAAGAAGATGATACTTGTAACTCTTAAGAACTTTATCACTATTAGGGCAATTAATAAGAGTATATATAGACAGAGGGTTTGAGTGTGAGTGACTATGATGGAATGGTATTAAAAAAACAAAATTAAGGGGTGAGGAAGAAGATTGCATTAGGAAAAGAGAAAAGGGAGCAGTCAAAAGGGATAAATTATCCCAAGTTAAAAGAGACATGAAAGAGCTATTACGGTGGAGAGGAAGATGGGGGTGGGGTGGGGTAGGGAATGCTTGAAACTAATTGCCATCAAAATTGGCTCAAAGAGAGAATAACACACAAACTTAGTTGGATATGAAAATCTGCCTTACCCTAAAGTAAAGTAAGAAGGGATGGGAACGAAAAAAGGGGGGAACTAATAAAATGGAGGGCAATTGGAGAAAGCAGTAGTCAGAAGGAAAACACTTATGAGGAAGGACAGAATGAAAGTATGAGAGAGGGAAGGATAAACAACAGGGGAATAGGATGTAGGGAAATGCAAAGTTACTTATCATAACTGTAAATATGACTGGAATAAACTCATCCATAAAATAAAAGTGGATAGCAGAATGGGTTAAAACCAGAATTCTACAATATTCTGTTTGCGAGAAACACATTTGAAGAAGAGAAAAAGAGTATAAGGAGCTGGGATAGAATCTATTACGCTTCAGCAGAAGTAAGGGGAAAAAAAGCAAGGGTAGCATTCATAATCTCTGACAAAGGAAAAAGCAAAAATAGATCTATTTAAAAGAGATAGAGAAGGAATCCATATCTTGTTAAATGGTGTCATAAATAATGAAATACTATCAGTACTAAATATATATGCAGCAAAAGGTATAGCATCTAAATTTTTAAAGGAAAAATTAAATGAGCTGTAGTAGGAAATAGAAAGTAAAACTACACTAGATGGAACCTCAATTTCCCTCTTTCAGAGCTAGAAAAAAGAAATTAAGGAGGTGAATAAAATTTTAGAAAAGTTAGCTATGATAGACCTCTGGAGAAAACTGAATGTGAATAGAAAGTAATATACCATTTTTTTGCAGCAGTACATAGCACCTATAAAAAGACTGACTATGTATTAGGTCATAAAAACCTTGCAACCAAATGCAGAAAAGATATTACATACATCCTTTTCAGTCCATAATGCAATAAAAATTACATTCAACAAAGGTAAGTAGAAAGATAGATTAAAAATTAATTGGAAATTAAATAATCTAATCCCAAAGAATAAGTGGGTAAAAAAAACAAATCATAAAAACAATCAATAATTTCATAAAGGAGAATGAAAACAAGACAACATAGCAAAATTATGGGATGAAGCTAAAGCAGCACTTTTAGGAAAATGTTTATCTCTAAATAGAGAAAGAGCAGATTAAATGGATTGGGCATGCAACTAAAAAAAAACCTAGAAAAAGAGCAAATTTAAAATCCCCAGTTAAACACTAAATTAAAAATCCTGAAAATCAAAAGAAAGATTAATAAAATTGAAAGTAAGAAAGCCATTGAACAAAAACTAGAAGCTCATTTTATGCACGAAAAAATATAACAATAAAATAGGTTTTTTATTTTAAAAAAGGAAAGAATAAAACCAAATTACCAGTATCAAAAATGAAAGAGGTGAATTTGCCACTAATGAAGAGGAAAGTAAAGCAATTATTAGGTACTATTTTGTTCAATTGTATGCCAATAAATCTGACAAACTAAGCAAAATAGACAAATATTTACAAAAAAATATAAATTGCCCAGATTAACAGAAGAGGAAATAGAATTCTCAAAAAAACTCTCTCTTAAAAAATAAGCAAGTCATTAATGAATTACCTAAGAAAAACATCCCCAGAACTAGATGAATTTAAAAGTTAATTCTACCAAATGTTTACATAACAATTAATCCTAATACCATATAAACTCTTTGGAAAAGTAGGCAAAGAAAGAGTTCTACCAAATTCCTTTTATGACAAAAACATGGGGCTGACACCTAAACCAGGAAAAGCAAAAACAGAGAAAGAAAATTATAGACCAATTTCCCCTAATGAATATTGATTCAAAAAAATTATTTAAACTACCAGCAAGGATAATACAACAATATGTCATGAGGATCATACATTATCACAAGTTAGGATTTATACCAAGAATGCAGCACTGGTTCAATACTAGGAAAACTATCAGCATAACTGATTGTATCAATAGCAAAACCAACAGAAATCATGTGATTATTTCCACTGATGCAGAAAAAGCTTTTAACAAAATACAACATCTATTCCTTTAAGAACACTAGAGAGCATAAGAATAAATAGAGAGTTCCTCAAAATGGTAAGTAGTACCTAACTGACACCATCAGCAAGAATTATCTGTAATGGGGATAAGCTAGAAGCCTTCCCAATAAGAACAAGAGTGAAACAAGAATACCTTTTACCACCATTATTATTCAGTATTGTGTTAGAAATGCTAGCTATAAGAATAGGAGAAGAAAAAGAAATTGAAGGAATTAGAATACGCAATGAAGAAATAAAGCTATCATTCTTTGCAGATAATATACTTAGAGATGATGGTATACTTAGAGAATCCTAGGGAATAGACTAAAAAACTACATGAAATAATTAACAACTTTAGGAAAGTTGCAGGATATAAAATAAACACATGTAAATCATCAGTATTCCTATATATTATCTATATAGCAGCAAGCAAGTCCAGTAGCAAGAGATAGAAAGAAAAATTCCATTTA
>JAQQSW010017951.1:0-10000 GCA_028646575.1 Pseudocheirus occidentalis | reverse complement strand
TTGCAAAATAAAAGGGATTTTTAGGGAAATGAAATCTAATAAGGTATTAAATATAGCAAAGTTTACCCCCCAAAAAGTGATGAGTGAGCCCTTTATGCAGGTACCACAAGAGAAGTTTTATGACCTCATGGAAAAACAGATTTCCATTTCCAAAGTGGATGGATACATATTTATCCACATTTTTGCTATCATCAACATAGAGAACTCCCAGGATGAAAACTCCCTCCATTCATGCAGATAAAATCATATAGATAGCAGCCTGGCACACCAAGAAGTTAAATGACATATTCATGATCATACTGTTGGTGTCAGAAATAAGATTTAAACCCAGATCTTCCTGATTCCAAGGCTTACCTTATAAATCCCTAATTCCAGACTGTATTCATGTGTGTGCGTATGTGTGAGTGTGTGTGTGGTTGATTATAAATATCCAAAAAAGAAAAAGACATAAGCTAGGAGGGATCTTGTGACTTATTAATGGCAAATGGCCCGAAGGGAAGTAGCTACCTGTATGTGTGAGAATTCCTAAATAACATATGGCATTTCTATTGGATGTCATATAGTTGATACAAGTTTCTAGTTTCTCTACTTATCTAACCAACCCTCTTCCTTCCTTGGTGGGTCACATACTGAGTGTTGAATAAAGTTTTGTCAGGATAGACATCATAATATGATAAAGTTGCTCTGGTTGTCCTGGAAGTAGGGAAAGAGGGAACACAGCTACAGAATGTTTTTGGAGGGGAAGCACAGTACAAGGGTGGCGAAAGCTCACCTTCCAGAATTAGAGAATCAAACTCAAATCAGACACAAAATATTACTGGGGCCACTTCTTTTCTTCCAAGGACATTGGTCTCATTTGAGAGGATCAGAAAACCCTAAGGAATTACTATATTCTCATTCCCTCCCATGGTACCTGTAATCTACATCGTATAAGTAGGTGGAACTTCTTAGACAAAATTAAGGAACTACTTGCCACTTTCTGTATAGACAACTGAATTTCTTTGAAGGTGGAGGACATTTTGTTTTTGTCATTGTATCCCCAACATGTGGCAAATTTTCAGGTATGTCAAGTACATAGGAAATGCTTATTTTAAAAAGAAATTCTTATTAAAATATAGGGTTGTAAATTTAGAGTGTTAGAGACCTAGTCCTAGAGACCTATTTTACAAATGAAGAAAATGAGATCCAGAGAGGTTAGGTGATTTGCCCAATGCGACAAAGGTATCAGAACCAGGATTTGGACCCAGGTTCTCTGGCCCTAAAACCAGTGCTCTTTTTAATCACTGCCTCAAACTGCCTCTCCTGAATTGAACTAAATTGTGAAATATATATATGGTACTATACGTAGTATCTTTAACATAATGATACTATTTTCCATCAGCTGTACACCAACCAGGCTTATGGCTTTATAATCATACTGCATATACTTACAAACTGCTATTGTGTTTACAAAAGTAAAATTCCATTAGAAAGTTGGGAATAACAATGCTGAAGGCAAAAAAGCCTCATTTCCATGAACTAGTTATGCACAAAGGTTTATCTTCTGTTCTAAGGGTTCATGATATCTACCATCTTATTTAACAACAGAAATAGTAAATTTGGTTCAATTTACTAAAATAATCGTAATCATGATCACATCTGCTATTCAAAACTGTCAAATACCTCCTGAGTGTACCACATACATTTCCTTGACTGAGGCTTCCTCTTTTATGAGTTAATTAAACAATTTCACAGCATTATTTGTACATCTATTCTGCCTGGCACATTGTCGGTGTAGAACATTCGATTTAATAGCTCTATTCTTCAAACAGATGTTCATTTAAATTTTGTCAGAGTATTCAGGGAGGAACAATTAGCAGGCTTCTCTTACCACCGCTGTCACCTTCCTCTGGTTTCCTAAGCAGCGGCACTATTACCCTAAGTGGGGCTGAGATATAATCAAGGATTTCAAAAGAAGAAAAAAATAAACACAAGTAAGCACAAGACTCAGGTCAATGCAAAAGGATGTCATGGTGAATTATCCCAACTGGAGATTGCTAAAAGATACATTGGTATTCTAGCTTGAAGGAATCGAAGACTTCAATCAAAAGGGACCTAGAGCAAATACAGGTTCAGTTCTCCTTAGATCTGTTTATTTTCACTTAAACTTTTGCTTTGGTCCCCATCCAGATTGGATTCATTACAATCTAGAGAAAAATGACAGGTTAAAGAGGAAGAAATGGAGGCAGGACCTTGTTTAAATAAATATTTAGTAAAAGACAACTGATTCATTCATTTCTTAGCAAATATTTTCCTGGGAAAATGGAATGCAGGCTGTTATTGAAGGGCTTATCTTAGTTAAACATTTCAAAGGAAAGAATTCCCAGTCACATGGACCATAACCTTGAAAGAGGAAATCTCATTTTCTCTTAAACATGAATCAAGTATTCCAGAGTTCAGATGGTAGGTCAAGTTTTCCTTTATGCATCAGACTCAGGACTCAGTGGGTTCATCTCCCAGTTTCTTACTAGAGTGTAAGCTCCATGAGGGTAGGGACCATATCTTAATTATATGTGTATCTAGAGCAGTCTATTGTAAAATACAATATATTTGGAACTTAATGAATGTTGAATGAATGGAAAAATAAAAAAGGAAAAAGGCAGCCATGTTGTTGGAGGATAATTTGGTTTTATCACTGAATATGGGTCTTTCTTTAATTATGAGTGGTCCCCCTAAAGCTCCAACTCACAGAGACTGAAAACCAGTTTTCCCCTATCCCCTCATGTGTACCTGGGTCAGCTGGGTGGGAGACAGCCTCATGTGCTTCTGGCTTAAAGGAAGCCAGAGCACTAAATAACCAGCAGCTACAGCTCCTTTAAGTGTGTTCCTGTCCCTCTCTCCACTGCCTTTGTCTTAACACGAATGCTCTTACTTCCTTATTGTGCTCAAAGGGGAGAGAGAGAGAGTATTGATGGAGGCTCATTAATATCCTACCTTTCTCCCATATATCCTCCCCAGAGATGACTTTGCTTTTTCCCTATGGCAGCATATAATAGAGAAACCACTAGAGAAATTGTAGCTCCTCTCACCTGCCCAGTTTTTAAAAACCCAACATGCTCAGTGGCATAGGAGGAAGATCCTGGCCCCCAGCATTATGAGGCTATAGCCTTGGCTCTGATCTTTCCAACTCTGCGCCCTGTGTAGCTTCTTTACTCAAATATAGGGGAAGAGGTGCTGCTTTGTTTATTAAAGGGCACTTTCCTACTTAGGTAGCCTTGGTTGGCTTTAAAATGCCTCTTCTACCTCTTTGGGAAGCCCAGGTGACCTGAGGTTGGGGGAAGTGGGGGGTGGGGAGCCCAAGATGGTGAGCTGGCTCAAAAGACTTCAACTTGAGATATTCTTGTCTCCGGAGGTGAGAGTGCATCCTATTTTCACTTAGACCATGAGTCTTGTTTTCAGAAAGGCCCATCTCTGCACAACCATGCACAACCTGCTGTGCTCACCTGCCTTTCTTTATAACTTCCTAGCAATCATACTAGCAAAGGGGCTGCATTTAGAAACATCTTCATTCTCAGGTGAAGTAGAACAGTTGGACCTTGGAGCCAGTGGAGATAGAATTTGGTTGAGAGGGATGGAAGGTCTCTAGTAAAATATTGCTTCCTATTGCTTTTCTGGACGTGTATTTGAAGTTCAAATTGGTCTTTCTGCTGTATGTGGACAGATGAGGACACTAAGTATGACCAATTCTGGTCTTATATTGTGGGATGGCAGGAGAGAGGAAGCAATAATGGCTCCTCCATGCTTCAATATGGGGCCAGGATAAGGATAATACGCTTCCTGAAGTTTTCCCCCTTAGTGAGAAGCCGAGTATGAGTTGTTAGTGTAAGATAACGAAATGTCTGGAGTCATCTTTAAAGTACCGCCCAATGTTGGTGGGCAAAATCTTTGGGGGCCTTTGGAAGATGTTTCAGTGTATTCTTCTCTTGTGAGGGCTCCTGGAAATCCATCAATACACATCCAAATATACCTAGTTCTGAGGCTGCTGGAACCATGGGGGCCATTTCTTGGAGCCCAGCATGAGAGGGGTGAGGAGGATGGAATCCAATACTGAGTGCCTGCAGCATCTACTACTCTGTCTCCAGTATACAAAACTTGTAATTAAAATATTTAAAGAAACCAATTTTAAATGAAATTAAAGGGGAAATATTCTCAAAAATAATAATGATTATGAGTGGTCCATGTGGTAAGTTTCTATTTCTGTTTTTCTGGGTCTTATGACCTTTCACAAAACAAAAGTTGAACTGGGACACATAATCTATTGCCCTTCTGAAGCATGAAATTATAGACACACATATCTGCCTTTACTTTTGAACAAAGACAAAAACCTAAAATGATGAGAGCACTGGCCTCTATAATCAAAGACCTGAATTGAAATCCCACCTCTGACACTTACCACTTAAGTGATCCTAGGCAAGTCAATTAACCTTCCTGTGACTTAGTTCCTCATATGCAAAATGAAGGTGTTGGCCTAAATGGACTCTGAGGACCCTTTCAGCTCTAGGATTATGATCTATTATTTTACAACTTCTTTCATGTCTTTACATCTAATATAGGGGTGATTTAAGGGTCAAGCAGGTCCTGAGAACATTAATATAGGACAGAGAGCATCATCAAAGACTTTCTCTACTTGTTTTTGGCATAGAGATGATTCTCTTGGAACTAGGATGATGCATCCATTTACTTTAAAAACAAAGGTTTTTGGGGCAGCTAGGTGGCGCAGTGAGTAGAGCACCGGCCCTGGAGTCAGGAATACCTGTGTTCAAATCCGGCCTCAGACACTTAACACAAAAACTAGCCTTGTGGCCTTGGGCAAGTCACTTAACCCCAACCGCCCTCCAAAAGGCAAAAAAATAAAAATAAAAAAATAAAAACAAAGGTTTTTGTTAATATTAAAGTAATGGTTTTCAAACACGTAGAAGTCAGAGTATCACAGATGCTTCAGCGGTTGCATCTGGGACAAAATACAACCTCTACTGTTTGTCTTCTAAAACTCTTGATGATAAGCTCTCCTTTCTTTAATTCCTGGGTGATTTCACATGACTCATCCAAATAGTCTCCATCATCCCTGCCAAACTGACCCTCTTGCTTTTTTATATCTCTCGCCAAACTTTTTCTCAAGCTGTGCCCCATAACTGGAATGCCTTCCTTCCTCAATTCCACTCCCTTTAAGGTTTAGTCTGAGTATCACCTTCTTAAAAGGTGATACTTTAAAAAGAGGCCTTTCTATACTCAACAAATTGTTTGTAAGCACTACCCCTTCCCAAATTGCTTTGTTTTATATGTAATTTATTATTTGAGTTTATACCACAGCGTCACAGAACTTAAGAGGTAAAAGACACTTCAGTAGTCTTCTAATCCAAACCGAAAAGAGAAAATTCCTCTCTCACATATAACAAGTAAGGGGTCATACAGCTTCTGCTTGAAGACCTCACTGAGGAAGAATTCACTTCCTTACAAGGAAGCCCATTCCACTTTTGAATGACTCTGATTGTCAGGAATACTAAATTGTCTAAATAAGACACTCTTCGGTTTCTATCCATTGGTTTTCTTTTTAATGATTTTCCCCTTTTGTTCTTACTCTTCTTTCACAACATGGCTAATGTGGAAATATATTTAACATGACTGTACACGTATAACCTACATCAGATTGCATGTTGTCTTGGGGAGGAAGAAGAGCGGGAAGGAAAGAAAAATTTGGAACTCAAAATCTTACAAAACTGAATGTTGAAAACTATCTTTACATGTAATTAGAAAAATAAAATACTATTAAGAAAAATAGAAATACTAGGCCTCTATTCCAAAGAGATGAAAGAAATAGGAAAAGTATACTTATATGCAAAAATATTTATAGCCACTCTTTTGGTGGTGGCACCTAAATGGAAATTGAGGGGGCATTCATCAACTGGGGAATGGATGAACAAATTATATCACAGGAATATAATGGAATGTGTTGTTCTCTAAGATATGATGAAAAAAATGGTTTCAGAAAAACTTAGGAAGATTTGTATGAACTGACAGAGTAAAGTAAGCAGAACTAGGAGAAAAAAAATGTTTTATAAAGACAAATAGCTTTGAAACACCTAAGAACATTGATCAAAGCAATGATCAATCATGATTCCAGGGTACTGATGATGAGGCGTAATAAGTACCTCCTAAGAGAGAAGTGGTGGACCCATGGTGCAGAATGAAGTGCTTGGGGGGTTTGGGGGAGGCAATGGCCAACATTGGAATTTGTTTTGCTTGACCAAGTATGTTTGTAATAAGTTTTTTTAATGGGAGGCAAATGGAAGGAAAAGAACATGGACTTTTGTTAATTGAAAAGATTAAATTAAATTTTAAGAATGAAGTAACAAGTTGATGTTGAAACAATGACTTCACTTTGAGTCAAGGGATGCAAACAGTTTCAGATGCATCTAGTTTGTATTATCACATAGTCCATAATTTTCCATCTTTTCCACAAGAAGAGTATAATATATTTTAACAAATTATTTCCTAAATTCTAGGTAAACTGTTTCCAAAGCATTCCCCTGATCTACTCTGTCAAACAAGGAAATAAGGTTAATGTACTTTGACTTATTCTTGATGCAATGCTCCTTTTCTAGCTAGTTACTATTTATTCAATTAGCCATTCTAGAATTTTCAAAGGAATTGAAAGCAAGGCCCCTGGTCTACAGTTTATAAACTATTTCATTCCCTTTTTGGGAAACTGGAACAATATTTACTTTTTCATCTTTCATTATCTTTCAAATATGATTGACAATATCTTAGCAAACATATAATGCAGGAAAGATTCAAGCTGAAGAAAAAGAAGAAGCTGTGAAGGAAATATAAAGACTTTTTGAACTGTGGAAGTCAGAATTTGTATTTGGAGACTGTAGGTGCATACATATAAATATATATATATATATATATGACTACAGATGTGTGTGTGTCTGTACACACACACACTTACATATAAGTGCATATATCTATGTTTATATATTATATATGTATGTATATAATCTACCTGAGGATATAATTCATTTAGACCAAGAACTTGAACACACCAAAAATAACTGTGGGCTCATTTACTATCTTCATACTAGTCTGGGTAGCAATCTTATTAACCACTTCTGTGCTATTATTTCCAGTGCAAAGGTCATTTTCCATGGTGGAGAATACAAAAGGAAAATCAATACCAAGCAGTTTTGCCTTCTGTCTGTTGTCAGTTTTCATCTTCCCAATACCCTCAAGGAGCAGTCCTACATTACCCTTGATTATATTTTTCCTCCCAATATAGTTTTAAAAACCTTTTTTTATTGTCCTTCACTACCTCAGCTCATTATCCCCCTGATACTACTTATGTTGGACTGTGTCACATTTCTATTCTTCCTCCATTGCATTCCTTTGCTTTTGTCTTCTGGGCATATCTTTTTAAACATCTAAGTTGATTTGAGTGGTCCATGAATATCCATATTCATAATGACAGAAACTTCCACTTTTCCTTGGCATTGCAGTTGCTTCTCTTTCCTCAATGGAGTTGTTTCTACTCTTTCTGAAGTCTTTCTAAATTTCTCCTTCCCAAATTCAAATTTCTGACTTTCATGATGTCAGAAGCTTTCACATCTCCTTCTTCATAGGTTTTTCTCCTCTTTCATCAGCTTGAATCCTTCCTTCTTTTCTCCCAATTTTTCCATTGTTGTGGAAGTAGAATTACTAGTCAGAGGTTCCCAACATAAGTAGGCATACAACTGTGATACTCCTTAGTGGGTACAGCATTATTTGTTCTATTATTTGAAAGCATAAAAATAATTGGAACTCGAACCCTTCACTTAAAGTAATGTAACAGAAAAGGAGGCTTAGAATCCTCCCCTTTGTCTCCTTTTTCTAGTATAAGATATCAAAATAAGAAGAAAATTGTATAGCACTGTCTTAAGATAAAGAAATCTTCTCTGATGCTTAACAATCCTTTAAATGTAAGCATCGGAATTACTGCTTATATAATCTAATTGGGCTCTCTGCTTCTAGCCACATTCCACTCCAATCTGTTCTCTACTCAGATACCAAGGTGATTTTTCTTAAGTGTAGGTTTAACCACATCATCCACCTCGTGATAAATGAGCTGTAATAATTTCCGAGCACATATCTCTGGACTCCTGGCATTCTCTCTGGCTGTCCCCCAAGCCTACAATGTTCTCCCTCCTCAGATTCACCTGAGGGAAGGGGAGGGGAGGGAAGAGGAGGGGAGGAAGAGAGAGAGAAAGAAAGAGAGAGAGAGAGAGAGAGAGAGAGAGAGAGAGAGAGAGAGAGAGAGAGAGAGAGAGAGAGAGAGAGAATTCCAAGAAGTCTCTAGTCTTTAGGTCTCTAGTGAAGCAAGCTGGTGAGCTGGTGATAGGAACATACTATCCAGACTTCTCATGTCAGCTTCTCCCCAGTCTTTCTTTCTCTTCAGTAACCTGAAGAGAAGTTGAAATGACACATCTTCTCTACTGAAGCTGGAAGCCAAAAGAATCAAATATCTCTTCCATGCTCTCATAAACTCCATCTGCCCCTCAAATGTGTATAAAACACTGAGTAATCAGTCCCTACTAATAAGAAGATTGTCCCATGCAGCTGGCTCTTGGAGCCAAAGGTTGCATTCAAATAAAATATAAAGTCTTCTGTTAGGAATTTAAAACTGGGACCTTTCCCTGTGTTTCTAGTTTTTTCATACTTGACTGTACTCCATATATTTTACAATCTAATCATACTGGCCTGCTTGGAAGTTATTCAAACATGACAAACCATCTCACATTTCTGTTTTTGTTCTGTTTACCATGCCTAGAATGATCTGTCCTCTCACCTTTGCCTTTTATTTTCTCTGACTTCCTTCAAGACTCATCTCAAAGGCCACGAGGTACAGGAGATCTTTCCTCTGGGGGCACTATTTGGGAAAAATAGAATTTATTAGAGAGTTGTCTAGGGTTACAGAGCTATTCAGTGACTTGCGTTGGGGCACTAATCTTGACCATATGTGGAAGAACTTGAACCTAGGTCTTCCTTATTCTAAAGTCAACTCTCCAACCACTATACCTTACTAGTAACTCTATAAGAATATTTCTTGCAAAACAATTGCCAATCAATATTATTGAAGGGAGTTTTCTTCATCTGGGGTTATGGACTCCAAAGAAATTATACGTCGAGACAAGAAAATAAAAAGGTAACCACTCATAGGGTTGTTGTGAAATTTAAATAGGATAACATGTAAAATGCTTTGCAGACTTGAAGGTGCTACATGGTGTAAAGCCAATCAACAGTAGATTCCTGAAAGAATGCTACTGTGAACAGCTTTTAAGATTCAGACTACACAGTATTAGTGAACACTCTGTTTATTCCATTACAAATCAAGATTCAGTACAATATTCACAGTATCAACAATTCACAATATTATATACAATATTTAGAACAAGGAAAGTCTCAATATTATATCTTATTACAGAAAGTAACAAGGAACAAGAGAAGAATCACCTGGTTTCCCTAAGGGGGAAACCAGCTTTACATTTAAAGATTCAATCAATCAAGTTAAAGATTCAATCAATTCACCGGGTTTCCCTAAGAGGAAAACCAGCTTAGCACTAAAAGAACAAAAGTAGCACTTAAAGATTCAATCAATCAACTTAAAGATTCAATCAACAATTCACAATATACTGATCTTCCACTCATGGGGCAACCATTAACTTTAGTTTCCAAATAAATTTCTTAGAAAACCACACAAACTTTCCACCCCTTGATTTCAAACAAACCTCAGTTTAGTCCAAGGGGAGGCCTTTTCTTCATTTTGACTCTGGGTGTTCTCTCTGATTCCCTGGATCCCCTTCCCTGGTCCCAGCTCCCTTCTGAATCTGCCAGACAATCACCTAGATTCAGGAGGTGAAAGCTGCCAGGCTCTTGTCCAGTCCTCAGAGATGAACAGCTCCCAGGTCCTTGTCCAGTCCTCAGGGCA
>JAQQSW010017950.1:0-11352 GCA_028646575.1 Pseudocheirus occidentalis | reverse complement strand
AAAAAAAGTAGCACTTTTTACATATCTGGGAGCATGGCATTTACAATAGCAAATAAAAGAAAAAAACAAACATCATTCTTTTCCCAACATTGGCATATAGTTTCCTCAACATTCTAGATAATCTTTAGATAAGTGTATTAGGTATTATTTTAAAATATTCAGTTATAATAATATGTAAAATGAAGGAATTAATGTTTCCAATATATTTTGAAAATGCTTACATTTAAGAAAACTAGGCAATCGCTGCTCTAAAGCTTTGGTAAAATGGACTCTAAAACAAAAGTTTCATGTGCATTTGTATGGTAACATGCTTTACCTTGACTTCTAAATACTTAGTGTCTACTCTTTATCTCTTCTCTTCCCACTGAGGTTTGCTAGTGAATCTTAAGTCATCATCAGTAGAGAAAAAAAAATCAAAGATCCGTGGGAAATCCAAAAAAAGAGTATAAAATCTACCTAAAAAATTTCAAAATGATATTGTACCTTTTGTACATTTCACCATTGCTCAATATTTTTTCACAGTTTTTTCATAATTGATAGATTTTATTTCATTTGAATGTTTTTCTCTGCTTTCCCTCTTCCCGTACTGAATTAGCTCTAACAGCATTTACTGGTAAATATGAATGTGTATATGTGTGTATGTGTGTATATATACATATATACACACATACACATATGTATATATGCTCGTATATCTATATATCTTTATCTCTGTCATATAACATCTATCTATATAGTTCTCTCTTTCAAGCACTCTTCTCTTTGTCTCTTGTGTCACTAAATATAGTCTTCTGCTTGGAAAGAGTTGTAGAGTGTAAATTAACCAGATGTTCTGACAAATTAATCTTCATGATTTATTGAAAAATTTGATGACCCCTGATAATGCAAGAGGATCTTAACTGTAATGCTTTAGATAACACAATTGGTGTCATTTAAACTTTCACACTAGGGGCCTTTAAACTATTCTTTAGAGTACTTGATGATCCCATTAACACAAATTAGTAGAAAGTTTTATTTCATTCAATTCTCAGTTGTACTATTAGGTGAAAGAACCATGAATATATGGAGGCTCTAGGAAAGACAGCTCATTGAAGGTTGGATGGAAAATGATATAGTACAATGAATGTTAATAAAAAATCTTAGATTCTATTGTTGATATCTGCTTCTTGAACTGATTTCTAGCTCTAACCGATAAGTTTTATTTCAACCATATGCAAGATCCTTGTGGAAGACAAAGATGTAAACTTGACCAAAACCAGTGGTCCAGTGAACAGAGAAAGACCCAATGATATAGGACCTGAGAAATTGTCTGCCCCTTTGGCTCATTTCCGAGAAATAAAATACAACTTGGCACTTGGTGGTATTGGGGGGGGGTCATCTTCTTTGTCTTTGTGAACTTTCTTTATGTTCTTTTTTCATTTTCTCATTTCTGGTGTAGACTAGGAGATCTTAAGGTGACTGCATCTAAATGGTTAACCCAGGATGGAATCAAAAGGGTATTAAACTGTTATTAACAGAAAGTTGCTTTTTAGATCCAGGCACAGAACCATCAGTGTCTCTCTCAAGTCTATTCTTCTACCACAGTTGGGGAAGGGAAGTTGATGTTCATCCCCCATACACACATACACATACACATACACGTACACATACACATACAAATACACGTACACATACACATACACATACACATACACAAATTTACTCTAAATTAATAGGGGGAAATGAGACATTAAATTAATAGTTAAGATTACCACTGATAAGAAATCTGTAATGGCCAAGCAGTTCCTCTTCTCCTCCAGTCGAAAGCATGAAACTTTATGATGCTAACATAATCAATAAAAAAGGAATTCAATTCATTCAGATATTTGATATCATGCCCTAAAGAAGAAGAGTAAAATCATCAACTTAAAAACACTTTATATTTTCTTGATAGACATAAATTTGCATGTATTCATTTAAACATTTCTATAATCCTCTCTAGATATCTGCACCCTAGACTTAGTCATGCTATCTTCTGTGTTTAGGCACAGAATAAGTTTACAGTAAATTAGTTTCTGGAGTCTTTGTGATTCAGCTCTTTTGGACTGACTGATATAATACTAACAAAACTTTAGAAATCCTTATGCTTTCATCTAATACAATCTTTAAATTGTAATCATATTGAAATGCTTGATTTATAACCTTGATTTCTCATATTATTGAATGGAAGAAAAAATCAATTATTTAGCTTTTTCATTTCTTTTGCCTCTTCTTTTGTCTTGTCAATTTCATTTCTGTAATGTACCTTCTATCTGCCCGCTAACCACTTCACATCACCATAACCTTAATATAGTTTTCTTTCTATTCATATGAATTATTGAAATAATCTAACAAGTCTCCCCAATTCTGTACTCTTGCCTTCCATCTTATATTACTAGCACTGATCTTATCATTTTACTTTGGTCCAAAATATTTGAGTCTCCTTATATTTGGCTGTAGCAGCAACCACACAGGCACTTGTTAGCACAGGCCCTTAGATCTGCTTTATGATAAAAGATAGCTGTTTAAGTGGTCAACAATCTTTTTAAAATTACATTCCCTAGTTCAGGGAGAAAGTCAGGACCGTGAACTTCAGAGAAAATACAAGCAGAGAAATAGAGACCAACAGACCGGGCTCTGACTGGCTGAATCAAATCAATATTGCTATACACTTTACATGAATCCTTAGATAGAGAGGTCCTTTACGTCTGAGCACTTGGGGAGCTCTGAACATACAGCCACTCAGAATCTCAACCAGGGAATCACAAGATCCTTCTCATAAGGAAAATTTCAAAGCAAAATACCAACCCAGAGTATATATGCACTTCTCAGAGGCAGATAGCATCACAACCCTCATGGCTCAGTGCCTAATTAGAAATTAACAAAAGGTTTGAAAGCCTTCCACTTCCCTTAATGGACTCCATGTGTGGCTTATTAATGGGCCGGGAAGATCTTAAAACCAACTAACATTACCAACTAACATCTGTCAACTCGAGTTCACATTCCTTTGCTTAGCATTAGGGGTCTTCCATCACCTGGTATTATCCTACCCTTAAAGCCTTATCATATATTACATGTTAGATCATATTGTTCTCCTTTCCAAAAGAAAATACTTTGAACTTCCCCCTACCCTCTTCACCTCATTAATCCCCTATATCTTCAAGGTTCTTCTTCCTTATTTTCCTCTGATGAATTTCTACTCTGTTTAAAATCCACCTAAAATGTCACTTTCCTATGATATTTCTCTGATCTTTTCTATCAATATGAACTATCCCTCTCAGATTTCCAAATGAATTAAAAAAGATCTCTCTTGTATTTATGATAAGGAATCACAGAACCATAACTTATGACCTTAAAGATAAGATAATATTTCTCTTTTAGGTATAAGTCCTTATGTATTTTCTGCCTATTAAACCTTAGAGCATATGAGGGCTAGGACTCTGTCTTACATAAACATTCTTTGTCTTCCTTATATCTAATAGAGAGCTCTTTACCTAGCAGCTACTAAATAAATGCTGAATTGAATTGAAAATTAGTCAGTATCTATATGCTTTGGTGGGATTTTATATTTTATTATCAAAGCAAGGACAAATATATTTCACTAAGAATTGCTGACTCAGCACATCCTACTTAGATTTTTGCCTTAATGCTTAAAGGATGAGTGATCTGGTCAAAGGAGATATTTCTTCCACTCATTCAGATCACAGCCCATCCATACCCTCTCATTCTGGCATATCTTCCGAAAAAAAAAAAAAACCTTTTTGGTGGTGGGGGGGAGGGGCAGTACACAGCTAGGTATTGTAGTAAATAGAGCACCACCCCTGGAGTCAGGAGGATATGAGTTCAAATTTGGCCTCAGACACTTAACATTTACTAGCCGTGTAAGCTTGGGCAAATCACTTAACCTCAACTGTCCTGTCTTCCCCCCTCCAGAAAGCAAAAAAATAATCCTTTATTTTAAGGGGAAGATCTTTTTCTAGATCTTTAAATAGTCATTGGCACCAGTGTAATTCTTGATCTGTCCATATGTTTTCCTCACTTTCACCATGTCACCATTGCTCCTTTTCTGCCCATATGCTTCTGCATAAGAACTTTAGCATTGAAACATATAACATGGCATAGTAAAGAGAGTGCTACTTTTACTGTTGAAAAACCTAGATTTTAAAACATTTCCTTTGAAAATTGTTAATTGCCACCTTAGCCCCCCAAGCATCAGGCAATATTTAAAGATCATAACTTACACTTTGTGGTCAGGGAAAAAGTTCCTATGCAGATGGAATCAAAGAAACTTGGAATACATTTGACAATATTCATTACATATTGATGTTTATTTAATTTATTGGTTATTTTTTTCTCTTAAGGTTTTCAAGGGTCATATATAAGCAGAGTTAATTTGTAAAAAAATCAAAGTATCCATTTCTATAATCAATTAATGTTTATCAAGTGCCTTCTACATTCAAGTCACAGTGGTTAGGTGTTACAAAGATGAATACAAAAGTTAGTTCCCTCCTTTGGAGAGTTTACAGTATGTTAGAGGACAACATGTTCTCAAATAAATATTGGAGATGACAGACCAATAGGCGGAGAGACAGAGACATAGATGAATAGAAGGATGTATGTATGTATGTATGTATGTATGTATGTATGTATGTATGTATGCATGTATGCATGGATGGATGGATGGATGGATGGATAGACAGGCAGAGAGATAAATAGATAGATAGATAGATAGATAGATAGATAGATAGATAGATAGATAGATAGATAGATAGATAGATAGATTGATTTAGAGCCACAGTGATGGGAGAAGATTGATAATAATCGGGAGAATCAGAAAAGACTTGGAAGGAGTTTGCACTTGAACTGACCATTATCAGACTCTAGGGCATCTGAAAAGCCAAGATGAGGAGAGATTACCTTCCAAGCACAGGTGAAAGTCTATAGAAAAGCACAGAGATTATAGAAAATATTGTTTTTTAGGGAAGAACAGGTAGGCAAGTTTGATTAGAGAATACAATGTGAAAATTTAAGCCTTTTCTTATGGCAAGTGAAATGATTAAATAGCAAAATGATGCATCATCCATTGAATGTGATATATTCATTTAAGTGGTAAAGCACATTCCTGAACACACACACATGTATGTGTGCATATATGTTTGTATATGTGTATGTGTGCACACATGTGTATATGTGTATATATGCATATATGCATGCACACATATATAATTTGTCTTGGAAAATACATCAGAACTAGATAGATAAGCATTGACATGAAATCAGTGAATGAATTCAGCAAAGTCTGCCTTTTAGGTTAAGAATTGGCCTAAGTTATTTTTGGAGGCCAAGCTTCTCATGATCCACTGTGCATGAATTTCTCATTGATATTAACTTGATATTGACCTGTTATTTAAGAATATAAGCCCACAATTATTTATTCATATATGTAGAGCCACAAAATAGTATTTGATTAAACACATAGCAGAAAGAGGTTCCACATACATTCACAGTAGAGCAATTTTATACTTCATCAAACCTTGAAGTAAAAATATACTTAGAGAAATCATAGCACATGATAAAGCTCATTTATTAGAATGGTTACAGAAAAACATTTTAGGTTTAAAATATACTTTCTCAAAAATATTTTAATAATATTTTAACTGATGATCCAAATTATCTAAGTTTGTATCATTCATACTAATGGTATAGATGAGCCATGGATTCAACAAATACATAGATGAAGCAAAACAAAAGACTGAATAATATCATTCATTTCTACTTGGTTTTCATTTGATGAGACACAGAAACACTTTTACACTCTTGGAAAGGTTCATATTATTTCATTTGTGGCTTTTCAGTCTTTGCCCTGAACTTGGGTTTTATATTAATGAAAGAAGATATCCATGATTGTAGACAGATAAGATAGATGACAGATGGTATTGGTAAATCTAAATAGCTAGATATACAAATACATATATGTATATATATATATATATATATATATATATATATATATATATAAATGTATACACACATATGTGTGTGCATGTAGAGAGGTGGGAAGGGGAGAGAGAGAGAGGCCAAAAGAAGACAAAAGAGAGAGAGGTGTCTTCTTTTGACCAGTATTTCTCAATTTCTCATATCTTTCTCTTTCTCCCTCCCCCCCCTCTCTCCATCCATCCTTCCCTCCCTCTCTTTCCTTCAGACCCTTTTGGAAAAGAGGATGTGTCATTCAAAGTCAATTTGATCTTGTGGTTACAACAGCACCACCACCTTTTAGCACCACCACCTGACTTAGGACAGCAACCCACTACTTGCCAGCTATAATATACAACTGCTATTTATATTTTCATTTACTGATATGTCAGAGGTAAAATTTGGGATTAAGTTTACCAGGTTCTCACAGTTAGCTTGAAGGACAGACTTTGTTGATTTTAAACAGCTCACTAAGCTATTATTTTGAACATGTTCTTTCTAAAGATAGCTGGGAAGCTAGGGAGGTAATTTTCTTAAACTGAAAGGGATTAGAGTTCAAGTTAAACCTTTTCTACCTCAGGATTAGGATCTTGAAACAAATACAAAATTTGACAGGAGGCTAAAGGAATGAAATGGAACCAAGGCTCTTGTGTCCTTAGATTTGGTGTAGGTCACGAGTTTAGTAGTTCAGCTTTGTACATATTGCAATTTGATATAGTAGATGAAGAAAGGGAAGCTAACAGGGAATTGCAGTAATCAAATTGCTGAAAAAAATCAATGTGCAGACCAGAGTTTGAATCTTATTATAAGACCAACATGAGAAAAGGCAGGTAATGTTCCTCATCTGCCAGCAGTGATATGGGCAAGGAGGAGAGGAGGAGGAGGAAAAGGGATTACTTTGCAGACATATAGGCAAAAACATCATTCAAAAGTCAAATATGAATCTAAATAAATGCTAAAATCTTGAAATTAGAAGTTGATCAAAAAGCCATTTCTGTCACCAGTAAATGGAAAAGGCTGTTAATTATGTAGCCACTTATATGAGTAAGTAACATAATTTCAGATTTGGGGTGTATTTAATTACAAGAGCTTGATTTCATTCAGTGTTTCAAAATCACATCAAGCTCAAAGTAAAAATAAATACATAATATAAAATAAAGCCAAGTTTTTAAATCATAATAAACTGATCAGTCATTCAAACCTTAGCTATTATACATACAAAGGAGCATTTGTGCAGAGAAGCTTAAACCAAACCAAGTTTAGACCATGTCTACTTAACAGTTTTCACTATTTATAGAAGAGGCCAAAGAAGTGGAAATAGATAGCAGGAGAAAATAGGGGAGGGATAATACGCAAAACAGTGCGGACAGTTCTCTTAAAGAAAAGGCCGAAATCAATCTGAGTCTTTTCTTGAAATACCAGCATATGTTTCCCAGCATTATTTTAAAATTTCATGATCAATAGTACTTCAAGCTGCACTGTGTACTAGCAAAATAAGTGCTGACAATTGGCCAACATGTGAATTTAATAAAATGTCATCTGCTAAGTTCAGCAGCAATGGCACCTGAAAGGATCATTCTGATCTTAGTCTGCCAAATGAAGCTTCATTTTTTAGGTTAATAAGAAATCCAGGTTAGTACCTTTACTTCTAATATGCATTTGCTACCCCAAAACAAAGTGTGTGAATATGTTCATGTTTTTTAATATTCTCTCTTTATAAAGCTAATTAAAACTGTCAACCATGGAAAAATACTTTATTCTTTTTTTCTCAGTATGTGTATGTATATGATATGTAGTATATGTACACATGTTGAAGATATGCAGTACCACGAGCTTTGAGGCTTTCTGAATTACATGTACTTAAACACTCAGAGCTCTGTCTATATACACATGCACATGAGCTTACATGAACTGCTGTGTTTTCCAAACAATCATCTTGTTGGTAGACTTTGATTTTTCATTTGTAAAGTACATTTCAAAATCTAATGAGGACAAGATTGGAAAAGTCCACTACAATGTTATATAAGATCTACTGCATAGTACTGAAAAATAAAAGACATTCTATTTTACAGATGGAACCAGTTGGGTAGAGAGTCAGGAATGATTCTTCCTCCTCCCTTTCACTGTCATACACAAGTTGTTCCATTTTATTGATTTTTCCCTCAGCCCCCTTCTTTGCCTTCATATAACCTTATTTTTGTTCTGCCTCTTATCATTTCTGAACTGAACTAGTAAAACAAATTCCTAGTTGGTTTTCCCATTTCCATTTGTTACTCTTTACAATTTATCTACCACAGAGTAGTCAAATTATTGCTTTTAAACAAGAATCTGATTATGGTATTCCTTCACACAATAATTTTCCATGGCTCTCTACTGTCTCTGTGACAAAGTACAAACTCTTCACCTTGACACTTAAAAACCTTCACAATCTGTCTCCAGCAAGAAATCCACTTTAATAGAATTGTTTCGTATTATTCCAGGACAAAAACTCAAAGTTACAGTCAAACTGATCAACTATTTTCCAAATTTGTGACTTCACCTCCCACCTCCATGCCCCAGCACAGGCTTACTCAGATACCCAGATTGTACTCTTTTCTCACATTCATCCGTTTGAACTCATAATGTCCTCTGAGGTGTCACTTTATGCACAGTGCCTGGCACATAGCAGGTGCTTAATTAATATTTGTTGACTGATCTCCTTAATGAACCTCCTTTACCATTTCCCGTTTCATACACAGATTATCTTGCATATATTTTATCTGTGCATTTATGTATCCCAAATATAGCATATGCTTCTTGAGTTCAAGAATGTTTTAATTTTTGCTTTTTCACATTTAGGACTAAATACAGTGCCTCACAAATAATATGTACTCAATAAAAGTTTGTTGACTGTATTTTTCAAACTGAAACAAAATATATTTTGAATCCATCAGAATATAAAGCATTATACAATTACTGGCCCAAAGGGATTTATAATTTAATGGGAGGAGAAAGAAGACAAATCAAGACATATATATGATAATATGAGGACTGTGGTGAAATGGAAATAAGTGCTAAAAAAGTTGTATGAGAATTGTGAGAAGAGATTGCATTGATCCTCAGAAATGCAGTAAGTGGGGCCAAGAGAAGAAGGAGGAGAGATTCAAGAAAAACTTGATAAAGAATATAAAACAACTTAGGTATTTTAGGAAAGTGTTTCCATTGATGGAATGTATAATTGGCCACCATTTCAGGCACTAGAGGATTAATAAGGGCACAGAGATAAATTATGAAAGATGCAGAGTAGTCTAGTTTGGCTACACCATGAAATACATGATGGAATAGTATGCAATAAGGCTGGAAAAGTAGGTTGATATTAGACTGAGAGTCTTACAGGATGAGCATTTTTTAAAATTCACTAAGGTATAGATATCAAATGGTTCTGACTAGAAGACCAGCTGTATTAAGAGCAGTACCATAGCAATAATATTAGGGTATTTGTATGAAAGATAAATCAAAAGGAAAGATTAAGTGACTTGACCAAGGTCACATGGCATGAAGGTGGTGAAGGTTTAATTTGAACCCAGGTCTTAATGATTCCATGTCCTGCAGGCTTAATACTACAGATAACAGATAGACTGATAAAAAGAAAATAATAGGAGGAAGAAATTAAATGAAGAATCACAGGGAGGTCATATTCCCTGGTGTCAAACGCAGCAAAAGGCTTATATAAGGACATTTGGTGGTAAAAGTCAACATCCCATGATAGTCTGAGGAATACTGTCACATGAGGAGTTTTGCTTATAAATTACATGGACACAGATTTCTCCTGTGGAAAGGTAGGGAGAGAAATACTGATGTCAAAAAGCTGGGTCAGGTGTTTTCTCCCACTCTAACTTCATATTCCTCAAGCTAACAGTTAAACTCCAGGAATATCTCTGAGACAAAGCTTTAATATGACTTATTCCTAAATTATCTCCAACATGTGAGTGAAAGAGTCCTCTAGAAAATGTCTTCAATGTGCAAACTTGTGCCGAGGACAAGAGAAACAGCATAAAACACAAGATTCATAAACTTGCATAGATGCAGCAAACATAATGCATCTCAGAAATCTCTTGGAAGGACTGGTGAACAGATTCTTCAGATTTACCCCAAATCTGCACTATCTAAGAAAGTCACCCGGAGAAGTTCTTCTGGCCAGTCAGGTAAAATCTGGGGCATTATTTAATCAGCTGGATGATCACCACTGTTCATCTTCTCTTTCTCTGACCTCTTTAGTCTTCCTTGCTAGTTCATCATCCTTCCTTTCATACTAAGCTGAGCCATGTCTTTCAGTGGTTCCATCTATGAGCTTGCTACTTAAATAATCCTCTGCTATCCCCTCCTTTTGTCTCCACTATTTCCCAACATCAGAGTTTTCCAATGAGTCACATCTTCTCATTATATGGGCAAAGTATTTAAGCTTCAGCTTCAGCATTTGACCTTGCACAAGGTGCATAATCTGAATACATTTATTTAAGTATTGACTGATTTGATCTCCTTGTTGCACAAGGGACTCTCAAAAAGTTTTTCCAGAAACACAATTTGAAAACTTCAATTCTGCAAGGCTTAGCTTTCCTATATAGACCAACTCTCACAGGCATACATTGCTAATGGAAAACCATAGCTTTGATTATATGGAGACTTTCTGCAAGGTAGTATCTCTGCTTTTTACTATGTTGTCTAGATTTGCCACAGTGTTCCTTCAAAGGAAGAAGGGTCTTTTGTTTCATGGCTGTAGTCATCATCTGTAGTGGTCTTTGAGGTCAAGAATATAAAATATGACACTGCTTAAATTTTTCTCCCTCTATTTCCAGGAATTTATGGGACCAGTTGCCATGATCTTACTTTTTAAAAAATGTTCATCTTCAAGCCATCTTTTACAGTTTCTTCTTTCACTCTCATCAAGAGGCTTATTAATTCTCCACTTTCCACTATCAGAGTGGCATCTAGTAACATTTGCATACCTGGCTGTAGTGTAGACAATGAAGCAGAAACAGGTATTTTTCTGGAACTCTCTTGCTTTCTCCATAAACCAGTGACTGTTGGCAATTTGATCTCTAGTTTCTCTACCTCTTTGAAAATCTGTGCAATCTTCTGTTAATTCTTGGATGAGTTGGGTAGTGTCATAGAAGCAACAAACATGAGCCTGGACAGACTTTAAGATATACTGAAATATTGAAGGGCCTTGTGTACTATACGGAGTCACAAAGAATTGTTGTTTAGTCACTTTTCTGTCATATCTGACTCTTCATGACTATTTGAGGTTTTCTTGGCAGATATACTGGAATGATTTGTTATTTTCTTCTCTGTCTCATTTTACACATACGGAAAGTAAGGTAA
>JAQQSW010017949.1:0-11352 GCA_028646575.1 Pseudocheirus occidentalis | reverse complement strand
CAATATGCTCAAATTTTCTGGGTAGTTGATTCTTGGTTTTAATCCCAGCTCCCTTAATCTTCGAAATATCTTATTCCAGGCCTTCCTATCCCTCAGTGTAGAAGCTGCCAGAGCCTGGGTTATCCTGATAGTGCTTCTGCAGTATTCAAATGGTTTTCTCTTGGAAGCCTGTAATATTTTCTCCTTTAACTGGGTATTCTGGAACCTGACAATAACATTTCTAGGAGTTTTCTTTTGGGGATCTTTTTGGAGAGGTGATCGATGAATTCTTTCAAGTTCTATTTTGCCCTCTGATTCTAAAACATCAGGGCAATTTTCTTTGAGGATTTCTTGAAGGATGCTTTCCAAGTTCTTTTTCTGGTCATGGGTTTCAGGTAGACCATTAATTTTAAAATTGTCTCTCCTTGATCTATTTTCCAGGTCAGTGGCTTTTTCAAGGAGATATCTCACATTGCTTTCTATTTTTTCATTTCTTTGTAACAATTTAATAGTATCTTGGTTTCTCATAAAGTTATTAGCTTCTACTTGCTCCACTATAATTCTTAAGGAATTATTCTCTTCAGAATACTTTTGAGATTCTTTTTCCATCAGTGAAATTTGACTTTTTAAGGTATTCTTCTCCTCATTGGCTTTCTGGGCCTCTTTTGCCATTTGATATAATCTGTTCTTTAAAGTATTGTTTTCTTCAGTCAGGTTGTTGACTCTCTTTTCATGATTTTCTTGCATCATTCTCATTTCTCTTCCCAATTTTTTCTCCACTTCTCTTATGTGGTTTTCAAAGTCCTTTTTCAGTTGCTGTATAGCTTCTAGGCATTCTTCAATTGTCTTGGAAGCATTTCGTGTGGGAGTTCTGAGTTCTGGGCTCTCTTCCTCCCGTTCCATGCTTTGACCTTTTTTATCCACAAAAAAGAATTCTAGAGTTTTATGGCTGTTTTTATTTTGCTTCCTTTTCCTCATGCTGTCCAGTCAATTAATTGGTTGGTTTTTTACCTCTGTGAAACTTTGCTTCCAAGGGGGGAAGCTCTGTTCCAAATCACTGGTGTTTTCCCAACTGTCGGACCTATTGGGGGGGTGTTGCAAGTCCCCCCACCTTTGGCTTGCTGAAAGTGCACCCCAGGACCACCACCCAACACCATGTTCTGGATCCAGGCCGCTGAACGCAAAAGCACTCGGCTCTGATCAAACGATTCAGCCTCCCTGCTGAGTCTGCAGGCCAGGGGCTCTGAAGCAGCCTGATGGGGGCTGCTGGCGGATCCAGCAGTTCCCTTCCCCCACTGCTTCCTTGCCCCGGGGGCAGATTGGCCGAACTGTTTTACCACCCCGAAATTAATTTTCAAAGCTTCATTTTCACTAACAGTCTCTGACCAAAGCTCCCCTAACGCAGGGGATTTTCTTTGAAGTAGACTCAAGCTTGGGAGGCTCCGCTCCTCATGGCCACCCTGGGGCCTTGTCTGGCCGCAGCTACGGTTTTGGGCTGGCCTGGTCTCTGCTCTGCTGTGGTGCGAGCTGCCCCTCTCCTGTCCAGTTCCTCACACTTTGGCAGATGTGGAGGTGCTGGAGGCTGTAGAACCTCTGAAGACTGGCTGTGGGGCTCGGCTCAGCTCAGCCCGGCTCCTTCCCATTGTCCCAGGCCTGGCCATGTTCTTGGCTTCAGGCAGTTCCAGCCTCCATTCCCGGCCGTGCTGAGCCCCTGGTGCCGAACTGCCTTCAGCGAGAGGTGTGTTCTTTGTATTTTTGTGAGTCTGAGAGTCCTAGACTTTCCTAGAATTTGTCTGGGCTCATATTTTATGGGTGTTTAGGGTGGTGGTGTGGGAGCTGCGGGACCTTGCTGCTTCTACGCTGCCATCTTGGCTCCGCCCTGCCCCCCCCCCTGATCCATGAGAGTTCTTAAGACTTTCAAAATTATTTGTTTCTACAATGTTGTTAGTGTACACACTTTTCTCCTAGTTCTTCTTATGCCTCCTCATCATTTGATCACTGAAATTAGTGCGCTTACGCAGAAGCACTGCACATAACCATGTTGGTAGATGGAGCAGCAACTAATGGTCACTTGAATATTCAGGTACACAGACAGAAACCCCATATAGCCAACCTCAAACTCTTTGGGAAGCTAAATAAGCCAGTGGTCATACAGGCCATGAACTCCAAGTGAATTCCAACTCCAACACCAACTGGGGATTATGCACAAACAGCTACTAGACTGTGCATGCCCTTTGACTCAACAGTGCCACTCCTAGGCCTGTATTCCAAAGATCAAGAGGAAAAATATTAAAGCAGATCTTTTTTTTGTAGATGCAAAGAAATGATAATTAAGGAGATGTCCAACATTAGGGAATAGCTAAACAAATTATGGTACATGAATGTAATGGAATACTATTGTATGGTAAAAAAAAAAGGGATGGCTTTGGAGAAACTTGGGAAGATTCATATGAACTGATGAAGAGTGAAGTAATAAGAACCAAGAAAACAATTTATATAATAACTAAATTGTAAATACAAATGACTTTGAAACAATTATGAACTTAGACCTATTTAATAAATAACCATGATTCTAAAGTAACCATGCTGAAGTATGCTATCCAGCTCATGACAGAAAGGTGCTGAATTCATGCTGCAAAATGAGATCATACATTCTTTGACATGGTGAACATAGGAATTTGTTTTGTTTGACAATGTATATTGCTTATGAGCCTTTTTTTTCAAAGAGGAGTGAAAGTTTGAAGTGAAAGAAATGAGGTGGTTGGCAATTGCTAACAAATAAAAAAGAAGCGAATACAAAAAAGAAAAAAAAAGTTTTTAATGAACCAGGAATCCAGACCTGGGTCCCAGTCCAGCTTTGCCACCAACTAGTACTAATGACCTTGACTAATGACCTAACTAATGATCTTGATCAGGTCCTTTTTATCTCTCTGGGCATCTATTTTCTCCCTTCTAATATGAGAGTGTTGAATTAGATGATTTTTTTAGGGCCCTTTAAATTCTATGATTATGATTCTATTACTGTGCCCTCTAAATACATACGGCAGTATAGTGGATAGAATGTCAGGCTTGACATCAGAAAAACTCATTTTCCTAAGTTCAAATCTGGTCTCAAAGATTTATTCTTTGTGTAACCCCAGACAAGTCACTTAACCCTGTTTGGCTCAGTTTCCCCATCTGTAAAATGAGCTGGAGGAGGAAATGTCAAACCACTCCAAGTAACTCTGCCAAGAGTACCCCAAATGGAGTCATGGGGAGTTAGACACAATTGAAGAAACTAAACAACTAGATACATACATAAGTAAGAGAAGTGTGATTTCATCTAGGTGAGGAATTCTAAGTTTGAGAAGTTCCTTAACCAACATGGAGTGAAGTTTTAACTATGATTTAGTAGATAATCCTAGGGAGTGGATAAGTGATTTGCCCAGGGCCACATAGTTATTGAGACAGGATTTAAATCTACATCTTCCTCATTCAAAACCCAGGCCTCAATCCATTACACTACACTATCTATCACCCTCTAAACTGAAGAGGAGAAATAAAAGTGAATCCATCCCCTAAGTCTATAATTTATTTTTAAAAAGAGGAAGACCCAGGTCAACAAAATTATATCCACTTAAGGTCTACCTCTGTCGGGACCCCATATACCATCACCTCATCATCACTCTCCCTCAGAATTTTCTCCATGCAGTAGTAGGAGGCATATGTTTTCCCTGATGATATGGGTGCAATGATCACAGCTGACTCATTATTGTCACAACATCAAGAAGTTCTCACTGTAGATTTGAGAGTAAGATATATGTGGAGAATAATGTGATGAGGCTGTTACCAAAATGCCAGGAAAAGAATATCACTGGAACTCTTCAAACCCATGCCTACACTGCAAAGCATTTATTAGGATTTACTTAACCCTGAACTGGAAGTGGGGTTTTCACAAATGGAAGGAAGTGGTATTTATTTAGTATATATTTTGTATTTATCTATTTGCATTTTGGTTATTTTCCCCCTATAGAAAATATGAAACTTGAAGGAAAGGGATGTTTCTTTTTTGTCTTTGATCCCAAACACCTGGTTTAGGGCCTAGCCCACAGTAAGTACTTAATAAATGTTTATTGAATTCAATTCAATTTACTTGAAGTCCCTTCCAGATCTGAATCTATGACCTTAGGATGAATAGAAATATCCCATTCTTTAAATTTTACCAAAAATAAATTTCTACAGAAAAGAAACACTCTCATATAATGTAAAATAATCTCATAATACAATGTTAAATTATCCAAATATATACATGATAATGTACAGTTCTATTGAAGTTTCACTTGAAAACTAAATCTAAGAAAATTCAGCTCAATATCATTACCTGCCATGTGTCTAGAATAAAATCATTAACCCTTGGATATGGATCTTGTCTCTCATCCTCGAATAAGTCATTACTTGTGTTGTAGCTGAAAGTGAGCTGGTCCCATATCAATAGCGTAACAAATCTTTTTGCTATTTTTTTTACCATTTTCTATACTCAGTATAATTGATTAATATACTATTTACGGTTTAAAAGATATTTACATGACAACATATACTGATATGTAAAGGTTCCTATTACATGCAAAACACAGTTTCATCTAGATCCTAAATATGCCACCTCTGCCATCAGCCTAGGAACGAGGAAACTATGCAATGAAGAGAAATAAAATCCCCGTATTGATAGTCAATGGACTGATTAGCAACAAGATGGATTATATAACTATCGCACTCTAGTCCCTGGACATTTCACTAAAATCAAAGCCACACTTTTTCTTTTTCACATAACAGAACTAACAAGGACTTTCCAATTTTATATTCGTTCTAGTTTAGGTGGTTATGTTGATAATAATGCATGATAATTTGTGGAATGGAACCAAAACAAAAATATTTTTTCAAAAGAAAAAAATAAGCTTTGTGTCCCAGAAGCTGTATTTATTCCTATTAATTATATGAGCCTTTAAAGGAGTATGAAAAAAAATTAAATTACTAAAAGAAAAAATACATTATTTGAACATTACCTCTGTAGGATCCAAAGTTTTGGCCAAATTGTCAAATCCTAAGTATTTAAGACATCTGGATATCTTCTTTTTCTCTGGCTTTTTCAAAAATTCCTGGTATCTTTTCATTATGGAACAGATTCTTTTCATCATGTGAATTGCTATACTCAAATCTTTTGTTACTTTCCCTAGGTAAAAGTAAAAATAATAATTTTAAAATATGTTTAAAACTTTCAGTAATATCAAGCTCTTGATTATCTAGAGAATCTGTTCTCCATACTCCATTCTCCATAATCTGTATAATTGAGACCCTGTTTTTGTAGAAAATATTTTTGGACTATATGGAATTTTTTTTTAAAAAAGATACAATTCCTACTCTCATGAAGTTTACTATTTAGTAGGGGAAATTAGACTCATAAAGAAATAACTGTAATGCACAGCGAAGATGAAATTACTAATTAGAGAGGTATAAAGTCTCTGGGAATACAGAAAAGAGAATGATTACCAGAGAAAGGGTGATGTTAGAGGTGGGAATGTGGGTGGAATGAGGCAAGGGTACAGGAAGAAAATTTCATCTGATTTAAACTTTGAAAACCGCGCAACAACTGAACTATTAGAATGGAAACTCCTGTGTTTGTATCTCCACTGCCAGGCAAATAAAAGGCATTTAATAATTGTTTCATGATTGATGGATGGATCTCTGGCTGGAGGTGCTATTGAGAAAGCATTCCAGGTAAAAAGAATAGAGTATACAAAGGTATGAAAACAAGTGATCACAAAGAATTTTAGGGGAAGGTAAATCATCCAAGTTGGCTAGTCATTTAGGGTATATAAGAGGTAGTGTTGGGAAATAAGACTTGGAAACTTATATTGAGGACCAATCATGGAGGCCCCTGAATGTCAGAATTAGGTAGCTTTAATCTGCAGTGAATATGTCCTTACTAAAGGTTTTGAGCAAGTGAGGTAATATGAGCAGAGCTGGAGTTTAGAAAAATCAATTTGGCAGCTATGATAGATTAGAGAGGGAGGATTATTCCCTTTCTCTGGCCTCAGGTGTTGAGAATGAAAACAATGAGAAAATTGAAGAAATATTGTGGAATAAAAATCCTACTAATCACCCAGCCTCTAGAAGTGTCAACCAAGGTGTATTCCTCAATTCACTACTTATATTCACTCCCCTCCCACCTCCACCACCTATATCCAACTTATTGCCAACTCTTGACCTCATGCTTGAACTATTGCAACAGGTCTTTCCCGCCTTATCTCTTCCCACTTCTCTGTTTGGCTTTAAATGTCCTTCATAAATTGGCGATTCCTACATTTCCAGTTTTCTTACACTTTACTCCCTTCCATCAAGATATCCTGATATACTGTCCTCCTTACTATTCTTCAAACCAAACACAATTACAATTCTTACAATTCTGTCTTTGGACTGACTGCCTCCCCATGGCTGGAATGCTTTCCGTTCTCAGTTCCACTTCTTGGCTTCTTTGGACTCTTTCAAGATATTTCAAATCCAACCTTGAAAAATGTCTTTCCTAATCCTGCCATTGCTAATGCCTTCATTCTGAGATTGCCTAGTCCTTTTCATGTTGTTTCTACCATAGAACATGAGTGAGTACCTTGAGGTCAGAGTATCATGTTTTTTTCTTCATCCCCAGCATGTTGCACAGTGCTTGGCACATAAAAGCGCATATTAAATGCTTGTTGAGTCACCTGACCTGAAATACTGGAGAGATTGTAAAAAGAAAAACCTACCAATACACGACTGGTAGAAATGTGAAATGGTCCAACCAGTCTGGAAAGCAAGGTGGAATTATTCTAAGCCTGTGACTAAAATACCACTTCACCCAGAGATCTCACTGCTAAGCATGTAGCACAGTGGAACTGTTGATAAAAACAAAAGTCCCATATATGCCAAAATATTTGTGGCAATATTTTTTGTGGTAGTGAGAAATTGTATACAAAGTAGAAGATCAACTGGAGAATGGCTTAAATTGTGATATAAGAATTTAACAGAAAAGACTAATAAAATCATAAGTCTGGATTAATCATAGAAAGCTATAGATTCAATACAATTCAATGAGCAAATGCTCAATGCTCATTTAGGGCTTACTCTCTACAAGGCGCTGGCCTACTGATGAACAAAAAAATTCAAGATACAAACAATAATGCTACATGATTCAGAAATTAATTTATCCTGTAGCAATCATAGAAGATGTTATAGAGAAAGGATTGAGGACAAGGAGGGAGGAAAGAATATGAGCTCAACCTTTGAGAGTAGGATTTCATTAAATAGAAAGGAAACAGAAAAGTATTCTAGGGATTATGAGAAAAGAACTTGAAGATTAGTATGAGCAGGATATGTTCTGAAAGAAAAGAGACAAACCTGACTAGGAGTAAGCAACTATACAGGGGAGAATATATAAGGTTGAAAAGTAGTTCCAACATTAGTCTTATGACATAGTATCATTTCAGCATAAGTGGAGAAAGTCTATAGGGAGGTATTAAAACTATTTAGGCAGAAGGATCATTTTTTTGATGAGTATGCACAAATATCCCTGTACAATGTCAAAATCAAATATTTCCATCCATCTCCATTTTTTTTTCCAACTAAATCCTTGCATCACTCTCATATTGCCTAAAGATCAGGAAGAGGTGGAGCAAAGTAATAGGGAACATGTCAGTCACTCCTAAAAGAAATGGGAGAGAATAGGATCAAGGGTATAAGTATAAGCTTTTTCCTGGCAATGAGGAACACCATCAAATCATCTGAGATTGAAGGGAAGGAGGAGAGAAAATAGGGGAGGACACAGAGGCTTTAATGTGTCAAGGATCATAACTATAACATAGTCTATAACCAATGACCCCTGTTTTCTCTTTGAAATCTGAAGTGAATTTGGAACTCAAAACTTCAAATAAAGATGTTTTATAAAAAAAAGAAGTATGAGGTGAGGTCCATCTTCTAAGAAGGGTTGGAAGTGACAGGAATGGATGACCATTTGAAAAGGGGTAAAAATGGTTTGAAACAGCTGCTATGGAGTCAATGAGAGGTGAATAAATTGCTGTACAATGCTGAAAGTTCAGTAAAGTTCAGAAAGTGCTCATTTCCTGTGAACCTAGTCATGATTCTACTCATGGAAAAAATGCATTTCATCTTGCACCAATGTGAGATAAAGAGGAGTATGTATCAAATGGATGAAGAGGGAAATTTTAAACTTAAAAGTTAAATTCCTACTTCACAGTAGCTTTGGAGAATTGCCATTGAATCATATCTCTTGAAATATGAAGTGAAGTGAAAGACTGGACATGGAATATTAGGATCTAGATAACTTAGAGCTATGTAAGACCTTAGAAGTATACTAGTCTACACACTTACCCCCTTTCTCCTTTCCCACTTTACAGATAGGCCTAGAGAGGTTTATATAAAAGTTATTTACTTGCCCAAGATCACACAGATAATAAAGGATAGAATCATGGTTCTAATTCAGATTTGGTTACTATTTTGGTCTCATTTTTTTATCCTAGTTGTTCTGTTTACATTTGTTTAGCACAAAAGCAGAATTGTAGTTATCTATTTGTGGTGCAGTCAAAAACACACAGGCTTTGAAAAACAGAGACATGGGCTTCATTCCAGTTCAGCTGCTTATACACTGTGAGGAGTCAGACATGTTATTATTTAACTGCTCTGAGCCTTCATTTGCTGTTTCTTTTCTTTTAAATAGTATTTTATTTTTCCAACTATACATGAAGACAAATTTTAACATTCATTTTGTTTTCTCTTTTTGGAGGGGGGAAGGCAGGGCAATTGGGGTTAAGTGACTTGCCCAAGGTTAAGTGTCTGAGGCCAAATTTGAACTCAGGTGCTCCTGACTCCAGGGTCAGTGCTCTATTCACTGTGCTACCTAGCTCCCCCAACATTCATTTTCTATAAAATTTTGAGTTCCAAATTTTCTCCTTCCTTAGACAGTAAGCAATTTGATACGTAAATATATGTAAATATATATTTCTATATTAATCACGTTTTAAAAGAAAAAACAGAACAAAAGGAAAAAACAACATGAAAAAAAGTGAAACTAGTATGTTTCAATCTGCATTCAGATTCCATCAGTTCATTCTCTGGATGTGGATAGCATTTTCCATCATGAGTCTTTTGAAATTGTCTTGGATCATTGTATTGCTGGGAAAAGCTAAATTAATTCTAGCTGGATCATTGCACAGTGTTGCTGTTACTGTGTACAGTATTCTCCTGGTTCTGTTCAGTTCATTTTGCATCAGCTCACCTAAATATTTCCATGTTTTTCTGAAATACATATGCTTGTCCTTTCTTATACTACAAAAATATTTTATTACATTCATATGCCCCAACTTATTTAGACATTCTCCAATTGATGGGCATCTCCTTAATTTCCAGTTCTCTGCCACCACAAAAAGAGCTGCTATAGATATTTTGTACATGTAGATTATTTTCCTTTTTGATGATCTCTTTGAGATATAGCCTTAAGAGTGGTATTGCTAAATGAAAAGATATGCACAGTTTGATTGCCCTTTGGGTATGGTTCCAAATTGCTCTCCAGAATGCTTAGATCAATTCACAACTCTACCTACAATGCATTAGTGTTCCAATTTTCCCACATCCCTTCTAACACTGATATTTTCCTTTTCTATCATATTAGCCAATCTGATGTGTGTGAGGTGGTACCTAAGAGTTGTTTTAATTGACATTTCTCTAATTAGTGGTTATTTAGAGCATTTTTTCATATGACTATAGAGAGCCTTGACTTCTTCATCTGAAAACTGCCTGTTCATATGTTTGACCATTAATCAATTGAGAAATGCCTTGTATTTTTATAAATTTGACTCAGTTCTTTATTTATTTGAGAAATGGAACCTTTGTCAGAGACACTTGCAGTAAAAATTGTTTTCCAGTTTTCTGCTTTCCTTCTAATATTAGTTGCGTTGGCTTTGTTTGCGCAAAACCTTTTCAATTATCCATTTTGCATTTCATAATTTTGTCTATCTCTTGCTTGGTCATAAATTCTCTTCTCCATAGATCTTACAGGTAAACAATTCCTAGCTTTCCTAATTTCCTAATCAAGATAATAAATTATTACGCTAATTTCCCAATATCACCTTTTATGTCTAAATCATGTACACAATTTGACTCTTATCTTGCTATTGGTATAAGAGGTTGGTTGGCCTGTACCTGCTTTCTGCCACACTATTTTCCAGTTTTTCCAGAAATTTTTGTTAAATAGTGAGTTCTTATCCTAAAAACTGGGGTCTTTGTGTTTATTAAATACTAAATTACTATGGTTGTTTAGTACTGTGTCTTGTTGGGTACTGCTGATTCACCATTCTATTCCTTAGCCTGAACCAGATAGTTTTGATAGATTGTCACTCTATAATATAGTTTAAGATCTGGTACAGCTAAACCACCTTCCTTTTGCATTTTTTGTTCATCAATTCCCTCAATCAGCTTGAACTTTTTAATCTTCTGGATGAATTTTGTTACTTTTTCTAGCTCTACGAAACAATTTTTTATTATAAATTTTTGTTTTCTTGTTTACATCATTCATTTACGTGAGATTTTTGAATGACAAATTTTCTCCCTGTCTTTCCCCTACCCCAACCCCAAAACAGCAATCCCACTGTAAAGCCCCTCCCCTGATCTGCTCTCTAGCTTTCTGGTAGGGCAGGGAGGGTCTCCCTACCCCAACTGCTACATATCTTAATTCTTAGTTGCAGGTACTGCAGAGCTTTAAATTCTAGATTCTTGTGATTCCACTCACCCCCACTGGAAGGACAAGCAATTCAATACAGGCTGTGGATGTGTGATTATACAGGACATCTTCATAATGGACATATTGTGACAGTCTCTCCTTACTATCCCTCCCCTCTTATTCTGTTCTCTACAGTGTCCCTGTCCCTTTACTGAAGTGTGTGCTTCTAGCGTCCCTCCCCCAGACCCTGTCCTCCCCTCTGTCATCCCGCCTCTCATCCCCATCCCCCTACTCTCCTGTGTGGCATGATGTCCAGTTTAGAGTTTATGCCATTTCTTCCCTAAGCCAAATTCAATGAGAGTAATTGAAAGTAAAGTTGTAACAGTTATCCCTTCCCACTTTTATATGGGATGATTAACCAAATTTTGTTTCTCTCTGTCTACTCTCATTCTAGTCCTCTCCCACCTCAGAATTTTGCCTTTTAAAGTATCATCCCTTCGTATTCAATTGATCCTATGCCCTCTATATACACATACATACATATGCTCATATATGTATTCATACACATATATATCCTCCTATATAGACATATGAGTAGGTATACACACACACACACATACACACACAGACAT
>JAQQSW010017948.1:0-11352 GCA_028646575.1 Pseudocheirus occidentalis | reverse complement strand
TTTCATGTAGCTTTCTATTTTTTTTTCATTTGTTTGTAACTGTTTAATAGCATCTTGGTTTCTCATAAAGTCATTTGCTTCCACTTGCTCCACTCTAAGTCTGATGGAATTATTCTCTTCAGAATGCTTTTGAGATTATTTTTTCATCTGGGAAATTCGACTTTTTAAGGCATTCTTCTCCTCATTGGCTTTTTGGGTCTCCTTTGCCGTTTGAGTTAATTTGTTCTTTAAGGAGTTATTCTCTTAAGTGAGGTTGTTGACTCTCTTTTCATGATTTTCTCGTATCATTCTGATTTCTTTTCTCAATTTTTCCTCCACTTCTCTTATTTGGTTTTCAAAGTCCTTTTTAAGTTGATCTATTGCTTGTAGGCAATCTTCATTTTCTTTGGAAGCATTTGGTGTGGGAGTTCTGACTGTGTTGTTGTCCTTCCATTCCATGCTTTGATCCTTTTTATCCCCAAAAAAGGATTCTGGAATTTGATTGCTGTTCTTACTTTGCTTCCTTTTCCTGCTCATGTTGGCCAGTCAATTAATTGCTTGATATTTATATCTGTGGAACTCTGCTTCCAGGGGGGAAAGCTCTGTCCCAAACTTCTGGAGTTTTCACAGATGCCAGAGCTATTACAGAGGTGCTGCAGCCCCCACCAGCTTTGGCTCCCTGAAAGCACACCCCAGGACCACCACCCAAGACTATGATTCAAATTCAGGCCACTCAACACAAGAGCCCTTGGCCGTGATTAATAGCCTTGGCCCCCCTGCAGTCTGCAGGCCAGGAGCTCTGAAGCAGCCCAGCGGAGGTAGTTGCTGCTTGAAGCCATTCCTGTCACTTCTGACACTTCCATGATGCTTCCTTGCCCTGAGGGAAGTTTGGCCTGACTGCTTTTCTCCCCAAAATTTAGCTAAATTTCACTGACCTTTCTCTTAGCCTCATTTTTCCTGCCTTGGTAAATGTGGAAACTGCCCCAGGTGCAGCCAATCCACTCTCCTGGAGACTCCAGCTGTGGCTCCTCACAACTACCCCTGGGGCCAGGCCATGGTTTCAAGCTGAGCTGGATTCAGCTCCCAGCCTGCTGTGATGAGACCCAACTGATGAGCTGCCTGCAGTGAGAGATGTGTTTTCTGTATTTTTGTGAGTTTTGGAGCCCTAAAATTTGTTTAGAGTTGTATTTTCTGGGTATTTAAGGTGGCTGTGTGGGAGCTGCGAAACTTTGCTCCACCTCTAGCTTGATTTGCAAAAATGATTTGTGAGCCTTTTCATGGCCTGAGACCACTTCATTTCTTGGAAGCTTTATGTGTATGTAGGTCTTTTTTGTCTTCTGAAATGTGTGTTTTGATATCCCTCATCACCAGAGTAAATTTTTGTGGTCAGAATTTTTTCCATTGTTTGCTCATTTTCTTGAAGCTATATCTTCACATTTACCTCATTGCTAAAGTTGGGTTCTGTTTCCAGGATGGAGTGTACACTGTGCCAAACAGCAAGGGTTTTCTGTCACCGTTTTCAGATGTACTTCTAGGGACCTGTAAGTTTTCAGTTCTTACAAGGTTATCTAATCAAGGAGAGGTGTGTTTACTCTTCTTCTGGCCTGTGCTCTCCTCTGTGAGCAAGCACAAGCACTCTTTTCTTCCCTGGAACTATGAGGGGTGTCACTGGTCCACTGTGGCCACAAGCTCTGGTGTGCTAGTGCTCCTCCTCACTCTTGGACAACCAATCAGGACTGTGACCCAGATCTGAGCATGGGCAACACTATAGAGTCCTGCCCCCTCAACCAGCAGAGAGACCCCTATAATCTCTTTCTGGCCAGTTGTGCAACTCCCTTACTGTCTGTGGTCTGAGAGCTCCATAAGCAGCTACTGCCACTGCTGATTCAGTGACTCCCAAGACCTACTCCTGCTTTGCTGAGGCCCAGGCTATGCTGCCATGGACTGCCCTGGACTATGTTCCACTCTCACCTTGGTGGGACAGACCTTCCCTACCAACCTTCTAAGTTGTCTTGGGATGGAAAGTCATTTCACCTCAGCCTTTTGTGAGATTTGTCACTCCAGAATGTTTTAGGGCATTGTTTCAAAGTGTTTGGAACTATTTCAGAGAGACCTCAGGTGGATCCCTGCCTTTTCTCCACTGTCTTGGCTCCCTCTGCTTGTGTAATGTGAGAAATGCCTGTATTCCTTTTATCAGCTGTATGTGGCAGCTTCAAACAAAATGACCTATAAATCTGTGCATACCCTTTGACCCAGCAATACAGGCTGGGTCCGGCTTCTGAAAAAGTAATGATCCCAATTCCACAACTGAACATTAATATGAAGGAGAAAACTTATTTCTCTTTACCATCAGTTGGGGAATGACTTGTGTTCTTGTAGAGTTCGCTCAGTTCTACATACTCCTTTTGTTTCTGAAAAACCTTTTTAAATTGGACATAATCAAAATTATCCTTTTAACATTTAGTAGTGTTCCCTATTTCTTGTTTGGTCATAAATTCTTCCCTTCTTCATAGATGTGACAGATCAACTATTCCTTCTTCTCCTAGTTTCCTTTTGGTATCATGCTTGATGTCCAAGTCATCTACGCATTTTGACCTTATATCTGTGTATGGTGTGAGATGTTGGTCTATACACTTTTCTCAGCAGTTTTTGTCAAATAGTGAGTTCTTGTCCAAAGAGCTTATGTCTTTGGGTTTATTAAGCACTTGATTTTATGGGCATTTACTACTATGTCGTGTGTTCCTAATCTATTCCATTGATTCAATGATCTATTTTGTAGCCAGTACCAGATATTTATTATCTGTTTTAAAACAAAATGTATCCCATCAAACGTTTAACGGTGTTCCAAGCTCAATTTGTAATCTAAATAGCATCTAGATTTAAAGAAAATTTGTCTAAGAGCATTGCAGATACAATGGAATCTGAAATTTTACAATGTAAGAGAATTTAGTAATAAAATAAGAAATAATATTGTATACTGAAAACATGAAACAAAACTTATTACCAATTAGATGATGTCAATGCATCCAAGTGCATTTCCAAATTATCCCACTTAAAAATAATTAATCTTATTATGTTTACTATTTTTAACCTAAGTATACCCCAAACCAGGTATGAAATTGCATTCAATTAAAGACCATAATACATCAACATTTATGTAGTGCTCACCACATGCCAGTCACTGTGTTAAGCACTTCACAATCACTATGTCCCTTGATCCTCACAACAACACTGGGAGGTGGGCACAAGCATAATTGTTTTTCTTCAGAGATCCAGAAATTGAGGTAAACATAAATAATATAACCTGCTTAAGATTACACAGCTTATAAATTTTCTGAGACCATTGTGTATCTCGAGTTTCCCTGCATTTTTCCATCATTTTTTTTCATCACCTTTATTTGGAAACCTGACCTAAGATAAGAGGGGTCAGTTGTCAGGGTCAGAGGAGGAATTTGTCTGAACTAGGGAGTCAAAGGAGTTCTCTGAGCTCCAAAAGAAGGCTCAGTAGGTCCTTGATCTGAGATAGTATTCAGCTCGGCTGGGAGAGAGTGTTAGGGGATGCCTGAGCTAAGCAATCTTTTTCTCTTTCCAAGGTCAAAAAAGGATTAACAAATAGCCATTATGAAATAAATCAAAATGCTTATATATTTTTTTCTCTTCACTCTGGGATTACTTTCAAATTAGCTCTTTTCCTATATTACACTGAAAAAAGAAAGGGGAAAAAATCTAATTTCTATTTACTCCTAAAACTTTGAAAGAATTTTATTATTTTTCCTTAAAACACCTTCTGCAGAGTGGTACCCCAAAACTCACTAAAATATTTCAGCATATGTTAAGCTTTTGCTAAGTGAAAACTATTAATCTTCTAAGTCTTTAATGATTAATTTCCATCTCCTTGATCTTCAAACTTCCAAAATCTTCTAAGGTGATATTAGCAGGTTGTTTTTCAACCTGATCTTTTACTGAAACCCCATTGTGGGAATTCTTCCAGCTTAATGGGGCAACTGCTTCAAGTATGAAATGTCATTAATATTCCTGGCACATGAAACTTTTTCAGTGTAGGTTTTTAGCAGATTTTCTGGCTAATTACAATTTCTAAAGATAGACATGTAGATAGAGTTAATACTTCCTTTTTCCCCAATCCCATGTATAATCATTTTTACCAACTGCTTTTCAAGATTTTGAGTTCCAAAATTTCTCTTTCCTCCCTCTCACCTCTCACGGAGAAGGTAAGTAATTTGATATAGGTTATACATAAGCAAAGCATAGGTTATTATTCACTTGAGACTGAAAACAAAGATACCCCCCCAACAATAAAGAAAAAGTTAAAAGAAGAATGGTTCAGTCTGCATTTGGGCTCCATCACTTCATCCTCTACAGATGGATAGCATTTTTTATCCAAAGTTCTTCAGAATTTCCTTGAATCAGGGCAATTAGAAGGCACAGTGAATAGCACAGATGCCCTGGAATCAGGAAGACCTGAATTTATATCCAGCCTCAGACACTTAACATATAGTAGCCATGTGACCTTGGGCAAATCACTTAACCCCAATTGCCTTGCCTTCCACCCTCCAAAATAGTTAAAAAAAAAAAGAACTTCCTTGGATCTTTGCATGTGAAACGTTAATGAAATATAAACATCTTCCCTGTACATTTGTAAGCCTGTGTGATTACATATATTTTCCATTCTCTTTGGAACACAGGCCCCGTTCCCAGGACTAAAAGGTAAGATTATACCTCATGTGTTCCTCTTTGGGAAGGCTTGACCACCCTCCTAGGAATATATGGAATCAGTCCTGAACCCTTCTGCACACAAATATTTTCCCAGATCAGAAATGATGTCTTTCTCCTTTGAATTATGGCCCAGTCCACAGACACAACTACTCTACCCCCAGATATAGGACACAAATTTATATGTACTTGTGTTGACACCTATTCAAGTGTACTAGTGCCTTGTCCCCATAAGACTGAAACCCAGAATAACAGCTGTAGAACTCTAGATATCATATGTTTATATTATGGAATTCCAATGCAAATCCAAAGTGATAATGGGTCATATTTTAAAGGAAATGTAGTAAAGAGATATTGTATATTAAACAATAGACAATGTACATATTATATTTCATATTATCCACAAGCATCTGAGTGAACTTAAAAAATGAATGGATTATGAAAAGGAAGTTACATTCTAGTAATTCTTGTCAACATTGGAAAGATAAATTTGTTCCCTGCTTTACATAATTCAAATAATAAACCATTAGGAGAAAGTACACCTCTAGCTAGAATGTTGACCCCAAATCTACAAATTACACAACAATAATGACATAAGATTCCAAATATTGAGTATTGGACAGTAGGACAAGATGTCCCAGAAACATATTCAGGAACATCTGGATCAGCTGGATATGATTTACGTTGCTTGGAGGATTTTCCATTGGCTAGGAAAGAAATGAGAAATTTCCTCCTGGGATATGTGTGAGAATCCTTAAAAATAATTTTTGACAGATATTACCTATATCAGGATAAAAAGCTCTAGGAATACTTGTGTTAGGTGGAGTAACAGACTCTTACTATCAAGGAAAAAATATATAAATTTATATATAATTATTTATATAATTTATACAGTATTAATAATTTAATAATATATAATAATATATACTTTTACAATTATGTATAAATATATAATAAATATATATACACAAACATATAAATTTGAGTCCTATATTATTGTGGTACTCCAGAATTTAAGAGGAGAAGCTATATAGTTTTACAGAAGTGCTAGAATAGCTCAAACAGTTATTATTCCTTGTAAAACTATACCTCCTGTGAAAACTGCTCCTCCTTCTGAAGTAACTATCAGATGAACGGAAGGATTTGGTTCCACTGATACACCCACTGAAAAAATAAAATTGGAAACTCAAGTATGGGAAAAGTGAAAACCAGACAATGCACCAAAAGCCATGGAAATTAAAGCACGTGAAAAAGATAATACTTTAACTTGTTTATTCAGGAAAAGATAATGATCAAATTGTGCCTTTAACCCACATATTCTATCATTAATGAGGTTCTTTTAGGTACTGTTGTGCTTGGATACAGGATGATGGTGGATTTGTGGACTCCAGGAGCACAGCTGGTGCCAATAAACATCCAAGTCAATAGACCTGTGCTACGGAACACCAATAATACTTTACACTTTGGAGGGGTGAATAGTATGCGCAGCAGGCTACAAGACATCCACACATGCCCAGCATTCTTTCTGTGAGTCACTACAAATATCACCCTTGTGAGCCCAGATGTGAAAACGTGGAAATGGATACATCCTGTATACGGGCCTCAGATGGTAAAGGGAACTGATCTCACTTGAAATGTTTCATCTGCAGTATCTACTACATGTTGCAATCTAATGTCTTTACAACCCCAGTCTAATTCCCGTCAATATATAGAAAGTGTGTATGCAAAATACGCTGATAACAGTGTCCCTCTGTTAAATGGTACGGGCGGGAGCTGTAAGAGCCAAGTTGCTATGATATTTTGTGTAAAAGGATCTCAAATACATAACTGGGGATGGTGGGCCAATTATATAAGACTATCTCTAATGACTTGCCTTAGCCCACTTGGAATCAAATTGCAAAGATACCAAAGACTTGTGTGAATGTGACACAAAATTTTCAAAACCGTAGTAAATTTCCATATTTCTTTCACTGTTCTACAGCAATGTAATTGAAAAAGAGGGCATGATATGATGTATTACTTGGTAGAGCAGGAACAGGTTTGGGTGTAGTAAGTAGTCTAGAACTTGAGACCTTAGTCAGCAGACCGTGCAGTGCTAGGAAACATGGAGCTTAGGCTTTGACTTAATGCCCAGTGGTTACCCACAATGATCCTACCCCACCAACATAAATTAGACTATCAGAATGATTTTTTCCAATTGTTCACTTGCTCTGCTTTATCTCATTTGAAAATAGTTCAGCTGGACTGCTTATTCACTACAAAATATGTATACCTTGATACAGAAGGAGAATATGCAAAGACAACTGAGTTCACAAAATGAAGAATTATGGCATAGCATGTTTTCCTTACATATACCCCAAACCAATTGGAATTCATTAGAATGTGAGAATTTCAAATGTGAAGATACTTATAGTGTAGGAAGTATGAAGCATTATGAGATCTCATCTTGTATAATGTGTGCATTTCATGTTCCTTTCGTTCTGTGTTCTTATTTTGCTGTACTTCATATACATGGGAAATATGTTGACCATTATAATAATGCTAATTTTTTTTATCTGATTGTATTGCTTTTAGCAATGGTAAAGTATTTAGCATGATCACTAGACAGATGGAGGCCTGTCTGTTGAATCACTCATCAATGTTTATGATGTAACTTTTTATCTTGCTTCTCATTTCTCTATGTTACATGGTAGAACGCCAATGTATATGTATTACCTCCAGCAGTCAAATGGATCTGAACTCTGTTGATCAAATAAATGGTCCTTTCTCAGGATGCTTGAAAGGAATTGATTTTCTCTGCTTTCAGGGTGATGACTTTTCCCTTTCCCCTGAACAAGTGAATGATGGTAGTCTTTCTTAGGTATCAACTTCTTTACCTTTAACTTCTCCTTAAAGATCTTTACAACTCCTTACAGATACACTTGTTTCCTCTGAGGAAGTAAAAGACATGTTAATCAAGAATCAGTAATTTCTAAATTAATATAAATTACAGACTCATTGTTTCCAATAAATTAATAGATAAATCTCAAGTAGCAATTTCTGATACTAATGATCATTGGTATGATTTTCTGTTCAAATCACCCTCTGCACAGAAATATTTTTCCTCATTTCTAATCCTATATTGATTTCTGCAATTATTCTAATTTTGCTATCTTGTAACTGCTGTATGTTTTACAAAATTTGATGCATAAACTCATATGTTAACTTACAAGTTGCCTCAAAAGTCTTGGCCTATGTGATGAACATGTCAGATTTTGGGGTTGAGTGAAGGGTTATGTGATGTCAGGCTGAGAGCTGTGGGGAGCCCCCCCCCAAGTAATTTCTCCCTACTCCCATCACCCAGCCTGGGGAGAGGTGACCCAGGGCTGAGCCAGTTCCCAGGTTCCTGAGGGCAGGCTGCTGGGGTTGGGTGGGGCTTGGGGCAGCTGAGGTCTGCCTGGGATTGTCTGGTTCAGCCTCTACTGAAAACAAGGAGGGGGAAAGGGCAGGGAGACAGAGAGGTGTCCTAGGCCCCACGTAAGGGAACAGCACAGTAGCTACAGCAGCAGCAGCAGAGCAGTAGCCCCTCAATGGGACTTGGATTCATAATAACCCCTCCCTAGAGCAGAAGAGGAAAGGACTGCTCTGGGGCAGAGACCAGTCTCAGTCTCCTGACGAGGTCGAGGCAGTGAAATGGGAGCTTGGGGAAGCTAGCCAGAAGGTGTCTTGATTAAAAGCTGCAGGCATAGGGACTGGACACGTAAGGGCTGTATGAGATTCCAAGAGAAGGGAAATCTTCCCACTGATACCTTGGCTGCAGTTTCTACTCTCAGAAATTTGTCTAGAGTATGGAGAGTTTAGGTGACTCAGCCCCCTCAACAAATATAGAGGGTAAGTGGTAGAGGTTCGAGGGTAAGGTCAAATACTGTCTCCTAGCTTACCCCTGCCGGAGAAGTTGGGGAGACCAATGACCATACTCTTCTTCTTGGATGTGAGAGAAACAGCCATGTCAGAGATCATCTACCAGGGGAGTCCAAGGAAATGGGCCACCAAACAAGCTCAGAAGCCATGCACCAGGCAAAGTCCACTGACAAGGAAACACTTGGAGGAAATACTTACAAGAAAATGGCTGGCCTTAGCTATGAAGTATATTTCTTGTGTAGCTAGTCAATTATCACTAAGACCTTACCAGCGTCAAATCAAGGAAGCTGAAGCATAGAGTCAAAACAGGGGATCCTGCAACCTCCATTCTAGTTCCGTGGGTACAGCCTTTTCAATGAGTCCAAGTTTTATTGACCAAATCCTTTTATTAAGGGGATTTCTTCTATGAAGTTTGGATTCAGTCAAAGGGCCACGTTTGAGGACCTGGAGGGCCATATGTGGCCTCAAGGCCTCAGTTTCCCCATTCCTGCCTTGGACTATACAAAAATCAAAGATTAAGGGAGACTCTAGATATAGCAAGAATAGGGATGCGACTCCAATCTTGGTGGTCTGACTCCATAGCCCCCTAGTCTTGCCATTGGACCATGGCCTTCATCCCGAAAAAAACCTCTCCTTCCAATCCCTTACATGTGCTCTCTATCTGCTGCCTCAGTTCCCTCTTCATCCAGTCCTTACCTCAAGCCACCAAAGGGCTCCAACAGATCATAGACTTAAATCTCCAGCTCAAAGCACCCCCAGAATCCACCTAGGCCAATCCCCTTATGCTATAGAGGAAAATGAAGACCAAGGAAGTCAAGGGACTAACACTTATGGTCAGAGATATGGAGTTGGAAGGGGCCTCAGAGGTCAACTATGCAAAACTTCTCATTTTACAGAGATTAAAACAATCCCAGAGTGGTTGTCTGAGTTCACACAGCTAGTAAAAGTCTGCAGCTAGTCATGTAAAATATGAACCCAGGTTTGCATGATTCAGAATTGAGTGGTGTATGCGTTAGATTCTGCTGCCTCTCATCCTCTCCTCTCAGTAGTCTTTCTTTTTTAAATGAAATGTCCCAAACCTATCCAGTTTCACCTTGTGAACATTCAGCAGCCACTTGTTAGCCTGAACTCAGTTCGCTGATGGAATTCCTGTCTTTATGGTCCTCTGTCTCTCTGTCTCTGTCGCTGTCTGTCATTCTCTCTCCCCTTATCCCAGTTTCACCTTTTGCTGAAATGAATTTTCAACACCTTAGGTTAGATGACACATGAACAGATATATGAAACCACCATTTCAGCACTAAAGACACTGGACAGCACTCCCTGATATCTTCTCAGTAAACCATCTGACCTAGTAATACTCAAATATGCATCAAAGGCACCCCATGGTAACATGGAAGTACAACCAGGGCAGCTAGGTGACACAGTAGATAGAGCAGTGCTCCTGGAGTCAGTAAGATGCATTTCCCTGAGTTTAAATCTGGTGACAGACACTTATTAGCTGTATGACCATAGGCAACTCAGTTAACTTTCTTTGCCTCAGTTCCTCATATGTCAAATGAGCAAGAGAAGTACATGACAAACCACTGTAGTATCTTTACAAAATACCCAAATGGGGTGACAAAGAGTTGAGCACAATTGAAGAATGACCTAATCAAGGACAATCACCCTGAATTTCTTCAAAAACATTATGTATACTGTGTCAAATGCACCAGGACCCACAATGGTCATCTGTCATCACTCCAGACAACAATGGATCCTGTATCATCATCAATGAAAAAAGGCAGATGTTCTACAAAACCTGGACCCAGGGAGATTGCTTCCCAGAAAACAGCAGTTCTTCCTACAGCTGCATTGCTGTGTAAAGAGAACCAGGAAAGGCATGGCCCCAGAAGCCATTTCACTTTTCCCAATCTGAAAACCATTGTCAATGAACTGGTAAAGTGCTGGTACCAAAGTCACCAAGGTATTTTCAAATTTCCATTATAAGTCCTGTCCCATAGGACTCATCTCTACCAGTATTTCTCCTCAACAAGAATGTGATCCATGATTCTTGCTTCCCTAATACAGTGAATAGTTTCCCCCAAAGATGACAAAACTTCTCCTGCAGCCTCAAGGCAATCTTTTTAGACTTCCCTAATTAAATTACTATCCCACTCACCACAATGGCTCTTTAGAACATTTTCATCCTCCCTTTAAACTCCCATGGCTCCTTCTCGCACCCACCCACTCCCTAAGTTGAGAACCTGGCTCATATCTAACTGAAAATACTGAGGTCATTCTCCAAGAGCTCCTTCTTCTCCCCTCCTCTTCCTCTCACATCACTCAAATGCCTTCTGCCTCTGTCTCCCTCTCCAGCCCTCTGTCAGACATAGAGATGTGCTTACTCCTTATTGAGACAAATCCCTCTCTCTCTGCACAAGTGGTCCTCTTCCAGTCCTTTCTTCCAGGAGCCTGCTCCCTCTGTCATCCTCATTCTCTCACTTCAGTATCTTCCTGTGTACTGGCTGCTCCCTCCCGTCCCCCCCCTCCACAAACATACGTATGTCTCCTCCATCACCAAAAAAATCTCTCCCTGGATCGATCCATACCCTCGAATTATCATCCCATCTATCACATACCTTTTGTGGCTAAACTCCTTGAACAGGCCATTTGGAACAGTCAATTCTATTTGCTTTCCTCTCTCTTCTTAACTCTCTACAGGGGACTTTCTGTCCTCATCATTCAACTGAAAATGCTCTCACT